>MU225859.1:3881-25385 GCA_018584345.1 Thuja plicata | reverse complement strand
ACAGATTCAGTAAAATGAGTCATTTTATACCTTGTAAGACCACAAATGATGCTAGTCATATTGCTCATTTATTTTTCAAAGAAATAGTTAGAATTCATGGTTTGCCAGTAAACATAGTGTTTGATAGGGATGTCAAATTTATGGGTCATTTTTGGACACTTTATGGAGAAGGTTGGGTACTAATCTGTCCCACAGTTCTGCTTATCACACTCAAACAGATGGTCAGACAGAAGTGATCAATAGAGTGTTGGGAAATTTTCTTAGATGCTTAACAAAGGAATATGGACAAGCATGGGATCAAGTGTTATCACAAGAAGAATTTGCTTATAATGATAGTGTTAACAGAACTACAGGAAAAAGCCCATTTCAGATTGTCTATGGAATACATCTAAGAGGAGTTTGTGAACTCAGAGAACTAAAAGGACAAGGAGTAGTAAGTGGACATGCTGATGACTTTTCACAGTCCATGAAGGAGATACGTGATCAAGTAAAGAAGAATCTGATTGAGTCAAATCAGAAATTGAAAGAAAAAGTAGATGAAGGAAGGAGAGAAGTCCAATTTCAGATTGGAGATCTGGTAATGGTACATCTGAACAAAGCCAGATTACAGAAGGGGATACCTACTAAGTTACAAATGAGGAGAATAGGTCCCTGCAAAATTTTGGGAAAATATGGGCAGAATGCCTATAAAATTGATTTGCCTAACCATTTGGATATATCACCTGTTTTTAATGTGCAAGATTTGATTCCATACAAAGGACCAGTGATACCTGAGAACATTCAACAAAGGGAGATAGGAAAAGATGTCCAAGACATCCAGGTTCAGCCTAAATCCAAGTTGCAGGCAGAGAAAATTCTGGATTCCAGGATTCAAAAGATGACCAGGCGTAGGGTATATAGAGAATACCTAGTAAAATGGTCAGGATTACCAGAGGCAGAAGCTACATGGTTGGATGAAACAGAATGTAGAAGACATGGAATTGGTTTGGCATTGCTGCCGACTAGTTCAAGCTGAAATTTTTTCTATCTTAGAGAGGGGGGGAGTATGGTGCAGAGCACCCTAGGGTTTTGCTCAAAACCCTAGCCCCAACATTTTGATAACAGTTTTGATACAAGTCTTTCAACGAGCAAGTCATATTTTGCCTAGTTGCTCAGTTGCGGAACCAGTAGAGAGCAGAAAAGTTATGCATCGCACACTCGCGAGCTATTTATGAGTTAAGTCTATTAGTGCGCGAGTGCGCGACGAGGAACTAGTCACTCAGTCGCAGACGACTAGCAGGAACAAACAGTGCGCGACAATGCGACGAGCAATGGATCACTCAGTCGCCAAGCAAAGGTCAGCTCGGGGAAGCGCGTAGTGAGTGCGCGATGGGTGATCAATCGCTCAATCACAAAGACAAAAGTTAAGTCATGGTGTGCGAGTGAGTGACACCCGATGCATCACTAGGTCACAGAAGAAAAGGCAGCTCATCTCCAGACAGTGCGATAGCGTGACACTGAGCCCATCGCTCAGTCGTAGAGTAGATAACAGCTCGAGTAGAAACATAGCGAGTGCGCGACTGATCGTATCGCTCAGTCGCAAAGGAATGAATAGCTCAGGTTATAACACGGCGAGTGCGCGACTTGAGCTCATCGCTCAATCGCTGAGATATGGCCAGCTTGGATTGAAGTGCAGCGAGTGTGCGACTAATGTGCATAGCACACTCGCAAAGCAAGAAGCAGTTAGGGAAAAAGCAATGCGGGTGCGCGACATGAGCTCATCGCTCAGTTGCAAAGGAAAAGACAGAATAGGTAAAGACATTGCGGGAGCGCGACGAGCAGGTCATCGCTCAGTCGCAGAGCAAAATGTAAAAGGTTATTTCAGCTCGCGACTACGCAATGGAAAATAGAAATAGTCAAATGGTCAATGTGCTGACATGTCAATAGGAGAAAGCGTTGAAAAGGTCTTAACCGCCAGACAGGAAAAGAGAATGACACGGATGAAAAGAGCATCCATAGTGTCGACCATGCAGAGAAGGTGATGACAGGTTGCAGACGAAGATGAAGAAAAGAAAACAGCTGGAGGACTGAGATCGACAGGTAACCACCAGGGTTACAGAATCAAGGAAAAAACAAAGATAAAGCAGAGAAGAAGAATCAGTGAAAGGGTTCAGTTCAGATAGTGCATTTCAGATAGTTCAGTTCGGTCATTGATAGTTAGTTAGTTACAGAGACAGAGTAGACTAGCCAAGCATATTGTAATCTTCTGTATTATTAATATAAAGAAGTTTGTCTATATTTTGTGTGTTCTGTTATTCTGATCAGACTTCTGTAAAGTGTTGTTTTGTTTCTGTTCGATAATATGGGTGCTTCTTGACTCTGATAATCTGCTAGATGGATTGTGACAGTCAAGAAGCATCCAACTTGTACATTATGTTTGTTTCTATATTTGTGTTAGTTGAGAAGCTAGTCAAGTTTGCAGACAAGTCCTAGGCGAGCCTATGGTCCGGCTAGAGAACTTGTAGATGAGATAGATACGTAAGAAGGTGCATGATTGTAGGGAATTCAGTCATGAAGAGTAAGAGACAGTGAGGAGTAAAACATTTCGGTGGGTAGGGAACCTAGGAGAGAGGGAATAGAAAAGTCCTTCTGGTTAGGGTCTGAGAGTAGCCCTAAGAGACTCAAAGGTGAGTCTAGAGAGTCCTGAATTGAAGAGGATTCCAAGTGAGATTCCTAGAGTAGAGTGGGAATTTCAGAGAGTTAGATAACCTCCCCATCAGTAGAACTAGGCACCGCATGTGTAGGATGCGTGACCACCTACACAGAAAGCACCACCTACACAGGTTGAACCACCTACATAGATTAGGTCACCACCCACCCAAGAGCCATACGATTAGATGAAGATCTAATGCTTTTCACTGAGTCTCGTGATGAGACCATGGTCAATGAAAAAGTGTTGCAACTTGGAGACATGAGGCAAATCAGTTGATCAGGGTTAAAGTTAAGTTATGCTTGAGGACAGAGAAAGGTTAAAGAACATACAAGTTGAAAAGAGATCATGTGGTAGGTGCAAAGGCTTATATCAAATCTGATCAATTTTTAATCATTAAGAGATTACGCCTATGCGACACGTGGAAGATCATATTCTTATGCCCAGGTAACTTAAAGAGGATCAACGACTCGGTTTTAAAGTTGGCAAAGGTTTCAATCTCAGTCGTCAGATTCATTTTCCATGCCACCTATAGCCATTGTAATAGAATTTTAAATATTCAAATGTATTCACAGAGGGTTTCATAAAGATCAACAAATATTTGTTCTCAGAGACATTAATGTCCCAACTTGATCTTTTGGGTGGCTCTACACAGCTGTTGAAGACTGAACTGATGGAAATATGATATACGGAGAATCATTTATGTCCAAACTTAATAGAAAGAGTTTTACAATCAGAGGTGAATGCATACAGAGCCACCTATTCATTTTATGCATTTATGAGGATACTTTTAGAGTTGCGCCATGGAAATTCTTGCCTTTTAGAAGTACAAGACTCCCATCCATAGATTGAAGAATTAATTGTAGATCAGATTACACAGATTGAAGAGATGAATTTAGGGTTTCAAATTGACATTAGAATTGAATTTTAGATTTGATTGGTTGTAAACCCTAACCCTAAATGGTCTGAAGCTTGTAGAATTCTTGTTCCTATAAAAGAATACTCAAGACCATTTAGAAAGGGCTAGAGAATTTGGAAAGTAGATAGCATTAGGCTAAAACTTGTTTCTAGTCTAGGAGACATCAGATGTATTTTAGATTTGCGTCAAGATTGAATAGAAATTTGATGATCTTTTGCATATTGTCTTATTGCATATTTCCTTGTCATATTGATTCAGGAACTAGTTTTCATCATACTTAATATGAGTTGTTTCAGATTTGAGTCTCTCCTGTATGTAATCTATTGAGTTATAAGTTTTCTAGCTTACTGTATGAGTTATGCTTATGCATATGTGTATTTCATTGGTATTTGATTGAGAATCAAACTAAACTCCTTTGAATACTACATTAATTCAGTCTGGATATCTATGTAAGGATCCTATAGTGAGCAATCTAATATTTCTTATGTTTATGGCTTTGAATCTTAGCCTTTAATGTGTTCTAGTTTTAGTATTATATGTAGGTTTTAGCCCAATGGATAAGGCACTGATCTAAAGAAAGTATTTTCTGAGGAGATATAAATTTGGAGTTGTTTGGCTATGTTCTATCCCACAAATATAAATCAAACTTAGTACAAAATTCTTTACATTTTGAGGTATTTTCCTACTTATTCCACCCATGGTAGTGGAGAGTCACTGAATGCTAGGTTGGCATTTACTACTTACTTACCATTTATCTATTGTTTAAATCCAGAAGTAGAAAGTGTGGTAAAGAGTTGAGTTTAGTGTGGATTAGGCATAACTGCCTTGGTTTTGTAGAGCCAAAAGAAAAAGAAGACATTCTTGACCCTATAGTTGGTCCAGTTACCTTACAGAGCTTTCACACTTGGAACTAACCACTCCTAACATCAGTCTTGAGGTATATTGGTTGCTCAAGTTAGCGTAAACATTTTCAAACACCAACAAGATGGTGACTCTACTAGGGACACAGTGAAGGTTTTTAACCTTATCAGGGAGACTTTGGTATAAGAATTTTAATTCATTAGAGAGTTGGCCCATCTGAGTCACCAACAAGATGGCGAATCTACTGGGGACTTGAAAGAAAGAATTATCCTAAAGTCTCTGGTTGAAGATAGAAGAGTTACAATATCCTTTTAAGGATCATCAACTTACAGTTGAGTTGGAAACGTTGAGGAAAATAAAGATTGTAAGGTCTAATTTTGAATCTCAGCATATTATTTATATTCATTTTTGTGAAGTAATGTGATCCCAACTAATTTTTGGGTGGCAACTCTGAAGTAATCTCTACAGTAGTGCTGAGTATTAGAAATCATTTTGTCACATACTTTCCAATATGAGCCATAAAGGAACAAGGTCTTGGTTAAGAAAGCATCCTGAAGATAGGTTGGGAAATGATTTCCCAACTACATCTAAATATGACCAGCCTAGAAGAGAAAGGGATACTAGAGGTACCCCTCAAAATGAAATAAAAAGAGAAGAAATCACAGAAGAAAGACTAGTCCGACATAGCCATGAAGGAAATACATCTGAATATGAGGAAGTTGAGGCTGTAGATGTGGGACTAGGTACAAATGAAGGTTATAGTTCTCTTGATGACAGAGAAGAAGAAGAATCTATTTCCACTCTGCCAGATCCTGATAGTATGGATGCAAAGCTTTTTGAAGTTGAAAAGTTGATCCAGCAGCAGGTAGCTATAAGACAAAGGATAGAAAGGGAGAAAGAAAATCATATCAAACAGGACCAAGTTTTCCTTGAACTAAGAATGAGAAGACTATTAGAGCTCAAAGAAATGAATGAGGTATAGAAGCCTCTGAGGGATGAAGAGGAACCTGTCAATCAGGTGATTAGTCAATAGGGCTCTAAAGGTAAGGAAAAACAAAGGGTTGCAATAGATGAGCCTAAGAATCTAATAGGTCTGGTAAATCAAATGTATAAATTAGACATGGATCTTGAGAGAGCTAGAGTTGAAAGGGAAGTCATAGCCAAGGATCTTCAATTAGTAGAATTGGAGGCTACTACTTTGGAGATGAAGAAGAGGGTTGATTATCTTAGATAGATGACAAGGCCTGTTCACCTTGGTCCCAAAGTAGCTACAACATCAAATCAAAAAGCCTTTGCTTCTCAAGACAACATTGCTTTCCAAGGGAGATCCACTCATGTAGAAAGGTACAAACAATTTTCCTTTCATAATATCCAAGGTTATCCTAATGAGATTCCATGCAAACTTAGAGATAAGCTTCCCAAGTTTACTAGAAATAATGCAGTTACATGTGAAGAACACTTGAAATTTTTTAAGGATATGATGGATGATTGTGAAATTTCACATGAGGGTGTTTTAATGAAACTCTCTATTTAGACTTTAGTAGAGGATGCTAGGGATTGGTTTAGAGGATTTCCTTATAATTCTATAGGGTCAATAGAAGAACTAATTGATTTCTTTGAGCAATATGCTGACAAGACCAATGAGGGATTCATGTTGAATGAATTCAATAATATAAAGAAGAATCAAAATGAAGATGTTGCACAGTTCAACATAAGGTTTCAAAGAGCTATGCACAAAATTTTTCATGTTATGAAATTGGATGATAGAGTTTGTTTAGCTACTTATCTCAATGCATTTGATTCTAAGATGGGATACCTCCTGAGAGACAAAAATCCAAGGACCATGAGAGAAGCCTATAAAATGGCTGTCAATATAGAAACTAATAGGAGAGTATCTGGGAATGTGGGTAGGAGAGAAGATTGCAAGCCTGTAAAGAAAGAATTAGACAAGCCTTCAATTGCTAAGCCTAAAGAGGAAATCAATATGAAGCAGATTCTAAATTCTATAAAAGACCTAAAACTAGGAGAAAATAAAAATCCTAGAGTGCCAAGCAATGATAGGACATCCTATAACAATTATAATCCCCAAAATAGGATGCAGAACTACCCATACAATACCCAATTCAAGAGACCCATTATCCCACAAGGGACAGAAAGCCCAAACAAAGATACTCCTGATCCTCTTTAAATAAATTCAGCTAATATGTGTAATGATGAATTCTGGTGTGAGGAATGTGAATCCCCCCATAATCCAGATACTTGTGTTGTTGCTTAGAAGATGTATCCAAGTCAATCCCAACAAGAAAAAGAAGATGAGGAAAAGTTATATGATGATGTTGGGAATGCAATGGCATATGAAAATTTAAGAAGTGATGAATCTGATGACCAAGACAAAAGTCAAGAGTTCTCTTCATCAGATGAAGATGAGTTTGAAAACCAAGCTGAAGATCAAAATATGCTTTCTTTTAAGGAAAAGGAAATAGACATTGATAAAATAGGATGTAATACTGCAAAAGGAGGAGAGCCTTTCATAGAAAGAAGGACTTCAAGTGAAGAAAGGGTTAGAATCACTAAAAATTTGATTGACCAAGCACAAAATAGATATAATTTGAGAAATAGAACAGTGGGTAATGAAGTTAGCACACTAGCTGGTATGTTTGTGATAGAACCAAGAACAATCCCTGAGCAGACATCATAAAAAGAAAAAGCTACTGAGACTGTGAAGAAGATAAAGATAAAAACAATAGATAAACCAAGTAATCTTAATAATTTTCAAAAGATTAAGATTAAGACACCAGAGGTGGTTGTTACCTCATTTCCAAGAGATGCTAAGGGAACTGAACCAAATCAGCCTGCTCAAAATTAGGATAAGAATATTACTGTCAAGCAAAATATCTCTCATCTTGAATATGCTCCTATTGACATGGGCCAATTGATTTTCCAAATCACAGTTAGAGTTCCACTTTTGGAAATGATGAGTATTCCTGAGCATAAGGAGACAGCTTTGGCATGGATGAATAGTGTTCTCATTGCAAAAGATTCAAAATTAGAAATGGATGAGAAGGAAAGCAACAACAAGGGAAAATCAGATACAAAGGGAAAAGAATCAGAAGAAATTATTTCTAAGATCCCTCAGGTTTTCTTAAACACAAATCATGTCATTCCTCCTTCAGGAACTATTGATCCTTTCTTCTTAACACTGGTTATTAATGGTAAGATGCTCAAGAATTGCATGATTGATTCAGGTGCATCAAATACAGTCATGTCTGCAGAAATAATGAAATCAATGGGACTACAGGTTGATACTCCTCATGGGATATGTCAAGAAATGGATTCAAGAGAAGTGCCTATCATAGGTACCATTAAGGCCTTGCCTTATACACTTGCTGAATTCCCAAAAAATATATTAAAAATGAGTGTCTTAGTAGTTGACATTGCACCCCAATATGGAATGTTTCTATCTAGGAAATGGAGTGCCTTGATGGGAGGTAGTATACAATGTGATTTGTCATTTGCCACATTTGACATAGCTGGTAAAAATATCAAGGTGTTCAGAGAAGTCAGAACTCCTCATATGATTGAGGAGAGTGAAGATGAAGCAATGAATTGCTTCTTGGATACAGATCTTGGATCTTTCCAAGTGAAAGACAGTAAAGTTGAGGAAGATGTCTAGCACATGTTTTTATTAGAAGAAAAGGACAATATTGCAAATAAGAATAACCTATGGGAAATGCACTTTGATGGTGCAAACTCAAAGGAAGGAGTTGGTGCAGGAGTGTTACTAATAGCTCCCAGTGGTAAGACCTACAAGTTCTCATTTTCTCTGCTATTCACTTGCAGAAATAATATTGTAGAATATGAGGCTTTGTTGATAGGATTGAGATTAGCTTCAAAACACAAGAATAGATATATCAGAGTGATTGGGGATTTTGAATTAGTTGTTTCTCAAATAAGATGTAGATATGCTTCAAAAAATCAAAGGTTAAAATAGTATAGGAATGTTGTTTGGGATGAAATTGAAAATTTTGATGCATTTGGTATTGAATGGATGGACAGAAATAAGAACAAGATGGTAGATCTGTTGGCTAATATTTCCTTAAGGCCTGAAGATGTTAATTTTGCATAAATTTCTAAGGTAGAGGTTCAGACTAGGCCATCCATCCTAGACAATGTTGAAAATTTGCAAGTCTTCAATGATGACTTGGATATTTTGGAATTCCTTTCTTGTGAATCAAAATTTGGTAAAAAAGAGATGGATTTTATTGGTTTTTTGCAAACCATAGGTGGACAAGATAGTATTCTGGGAAAGGAATTTCTCCAATTAAAATCAAATAAGGTACCCAAAGGTTTGGTTGTACTTGAAAGAGCTTTTGACAATAAAGATAAATCTTTGTCAGCTAGTACAGTTAGTAAGTCTAAGGACTTGGAAGAGGTAAACTTGGGGACATATCAAGATCCAAAAAAGGTATACATTGGTAAGAAGTTTTCCCCCAAGCTTAGAGGTTTACTAGTAAGTCTTCTTAGAAAATATAGACATGTTTTTGCATGGTCTTACGATTATTTGAAAGCATACATAGGAGATTTATTCCAGCATGAGATTCCATTAAAGGAAGGCACTAAGCCTTTTAGACAGAAGTTAAGACCTGTGAATCCCACTCTAGCACCTAAGATGCAGGATGAACTAAAAAGGATGAGAGATGATGGAATCATCAAACCTATAAGGCATTCAACATGGATATCAAATTTGGTACCAGTAAGAAAGAAAAATGGAGATATCAGATTGTGTGTGGACTTTAGAAATTTGAATGTAAATTCCTTAAAGGATAATTATGGATTGCCTAATATGGAGGCAATGTTGCAAAGAGTCACAAAATCTGAGATGATGTCCATGTTGGATGGTTTTTCAGGGTATAATCAGATCAAGGTCAAGGAATCTGAACAGTTCAAGACTGCATTCACTACACCCTGGGGAACTTATGTATATGTCAGAATACCCTTTGGCTTGACAAATGTTGGGGCTAATTTCCAAAGAGCCATGGATGTGGCATTTGTAGAGTTCATAAACAAGTGTTTAGTAGTTTACCAAGATGGTCTTACTACTTATTCAGCAAAATAAGATCAACATTGTGATCATCTTGAAAATATCTTTGTAAGGGCATTTGAATATGGGGTTTCTTTTAACCTGAAGAAGTGTGTTTTTGGGGTAATAGAGGGAGAAATTTTAGGACATATTATTTCTAAAGATGGTGTCAGGATTGATCTTGATAGGGTGAATGCAATTGATAAAGTCCCTCAACCCAAGAATGTCAAGGGAATTCAGTCTTTCTTCGGTCAAGTAAATTTCTTTAGGAGATTTGTTACAAATTTTGCACAGACTAGTTTGCCAATCTCAAAGATGATGAAGAAAGGAGCCAAAGTGGAATGGACTCAAGAAGCAGGTAGGGCTTTCTTAGATATTAAACAAGCTATAAAAGGTTCCCTTGTCTTGAGAACCCCTGATTATACTAAGCCACTTCAAATTTTCTCCTTTGCTTCTTATAATACCATTGCTGCAGTGTTATTACAGAAAAATTTAGAAGGCTATGAAAAACCAATTGCCTTTTTTAGTAATTCTTTACATGTAGAAGAATTGAAATATGATATTATGGAGAAACAAGACTATGCTTTGGTCAAGGTTGTTAAAGCATTCAAATTCTATTTGGTAGGAGAAACCATTGTTGCTTGTGTACCAAGTGTTGTTGTCAAGGATATCCTAGTCCAACAAGAGGTATCGGGGAGAAGGTGTAGATGGATTAACAATATCCAAGAGTTTAATATTGATATCCATATAACTAAGTTGGTGAGAGGTTTAGGATTTTCTAAATTAATGGTTCAGAGCAATTTGGATGCTAACCACATTGATATGCTAGAGGAGGAACATAAACCTTATATTTGTGATATGGATTGTTCTAATTGGTATAAGTATGTCATTGGATACTTGCAGAAGATGATTTCTCCCCCTAATATGAATGATAGTAAGAAGAGAATAATCAAGTTGCATTCTTTGAAATATGAAATAATTCAAGGACAGTTATGGTGGAGGAGCAATGAAGGAGTGTTTCTCAAATGTGTAGATCAAGACAGTTCTAATGATCTCTTAAAAGAAATGCATGATGGTGCATGTGGTGGCCATTATATGGCTAAGACTACTGCCCATAAGATTGTCAAATCTGGTTTTTGGTGGTCAATAGTCTTCAGGGATGCCCACAAGTATGTCAAAAGATGTGATGCTTGTCAGAGATTTTTAGGCAAGTTGAAATTTGGTGGAAATATTCCCTTGAATCCAGTTACAGTTGAGGCACCTTTTCAGAAGTGGGGAATGGATTTCATAGGTGAAATTCCTAACAATTCTAGTGGAGGCCATTCATGGATCCTAGTGGCAACTGATTATTTTACCAAGTGGGTGGAAGCAATTCCCACTAGAAGAGACACACGTAGAGTTGTAATTGATTTCATAATGTAGAATATATTGACTAGATTTGGTTGTCTAGAAGTTATTGTGGTGGACAATGTTATGTGTTTTAGATCAGGGGAATTCACTAAATTTTGTCGGTAATATGGAATTTTGATTTCATATTCTTCCCCATATCACCCCCAAGGCATTGGCCAGGCTGAATCTAGTAATAATAGTATGATAAAGATTATAAAAATAATATTGGATGCAAATAAGAAGGCCTGGGATTCAAAATTACATCTTTCTCTATGGGCGGATAGAGTAACAATGAAAAAAGATATTGGATGTGCACCTTTTGACTTAATTTATGGTATTCATGCTAGATTACCATAGAATAACTTGTTGCAAATGTACAAATTTATCCAAATATATGATGATGATCTAGAAGATGAAATGAGAACCAGGTTGGAGGATTTGATACAACTAGATGAGTCAAGGAGGAAAGCACATGATAGGAACATCAGAATGCAGTCACAGTGCAAAAATTTATTTGACAAGAAAGCCACTACTAGGAAATTTGAGATTGATGATATGGTTTTGATGTGGAATGCCAGGATAGAGGACAAAGGAAAACATGCAAAATTTGATCCCATATGGCTAGGCCCATATCTAATTGACATTAAGTGGGGTTCTGATTCCTATATATTGAAGGAATTAACTGGAAATGTTATGGAGTTGTCAGTTCATGGGCAATTTCTAAAGCTCTACTTTTCTTGAAGGAGGAAAAATCATGAACATGTATGTATATATTTCTTTGTTTCCTACAATCTGTTTTAGGTTAAGTTTCCTTTTCTTGTAGGTGGTCTGCTTCTCCCAGTAATTCTAAATCCTTTTTATTCCTACAAGAGGCATACATCCCAGTTGGAGCCACTGTTACCACTTGTAAAATTTTCATGGTTCCAAGCTTCTTTTCTTGGTCTCTGCAATTTATTTTTGGTTTCTGGCCTAAACCCTAAACCCGTAATGTGTTTTCATGTGCAAAACTAAGAAAAAACCTAAGTGTCTCAGCCAATTTCTAATTTGAAGTTACCTTTTCCTTGCCACTTAAATCTCCCTTTTCCCATGTTCACATTTCATATCCCGTGTAGTCGTGAAGTCTCCATATAAAATCAGAATATTCCTTCATCTCTTACGACTTAGCAATTTACTTTGGTCAGGTAATCTCTTAAGGAAATAGAATATTCTTTTATGATCATATGACTTAGCAACTACCATCCAATGAAGTGATGATCCTATGGTGGTCGCTAGATCTCCAGATATAACCCAAGTTAATGAATTTGTCTGGCGACTTCGAGACCTTCAGTCACGTTATCTCTTGGTGTGATCAGGGTTGGATGCTAGGTTTAAGTGTTAAGTGGTGGTCATATTATCTCATGATGTAACCTAGGGTTAGAGTTTTATCTCCTAAAAATGAGATTATTCAGTCGTTGGATTGTTGGATGTGACCGTGGTCAAAGGTGGGTCAAGTCAGAGTTAGGGCTGCAGATCGAAGACCATTTAAAGGTTGAGCATCTTGATCAAATCTGACTGGTGGAGTAATGAGTTAAAGGAAAAGATGAAGTTATTTAATGGATAAGGCATTGCAACAGTGTGCCACATGTTCTTGGTGGGCCCGGATGCATTTTAGTTGGTTTTTTCAGTCGCTGACTCTCATGATGAGACCAGGGTTAAGTTGAAAAATATGAGGATTAAGAGACAAAAGGGAAATGTGTAACCAGAGTTTTCTTTTGGGTTATGACCAAGTCAGAAGGGTAAGGTGATGACTATGCAGGTGGCAGTTGATCGAATAGCTATTTTAATGCCTCGTAGACAGGGTGATCAACATTTATTGGCCAAGGTAGTGAGTCACACTAACATCTAGCAGTGGTGGGCCTGTGTTTTGTTTACTCAGTTGCTAGGTCTCTTAACCAAATAGAATATTCCATTTTCACTGCGACTATGAGTTTTTCTTTATCGCCTGATCTTTGGATAATATTGAATATTCTCTTTTGATCAGGTGACTTTTTGAGAACCATCCAATTAGATGAAGATCTAATGCTTTTTGCTGAGTCTCATGATGAGACCATGGTCAATGAAAAAGTGTAGCGACTTGCAGACATGAGGAAAATCAGTTGATCAGGGTTAAAGTTAAGTTATGCCCAAGGATAGAGAAAGGTTAAAGAACAGACAAGTTGAAAATTGATCATGTGGTAGGCACAAAGGCTTATATCAAAGCTGCTCCATTTTTAATCATTAAGTGATTACACCTATGTGACGCGTGGCAGATCAGATTCTTATGCCTGGGTAACTTAAAGAGGATCAACGACTCAGTTTTAAAGTTGGCAAATGTTTCAATCTCAGTCGTTAGATTCATTTTCCACACCACCTATAGCCGTTGTAATAGAATTTTAAATATTCAAGTGTATTCATAGAGGGTTTCATAAAGATCAATAGATATTTGTTCTAAGAGACATTAATGACCTGGCTTGATCTTTTGGGCGGCTCTGCACAACTGTTGAAGATCGAACTGATGGAAATCTGATATGCGGAGATGCATTTATGTCTAGACTTAATAGAAAGAGTTTTATAATCAAAGGTGAATGCATACAGAGCCGTCTGATCATTTTCTGCATTTATGAGGCTACTTTCAGAGTTGTTCCATTGAAATTCTTTCCTTTCAAAAGTACAAGAATCACATCCATGGATTGAAGAATTAATTGCAGATCAGATTGCATAGATTGAAGAGATGAATTCAGGGTTTCAACTTGACATCAAAATTGAATTTTATATTTTATTGGTTGTAAACCCTAACCCTAAATGGTCCGAAGCTTGTAGCATTCTTTTTCCTATAAAAGAATACTCAAGACTATTTAGAAAGGGCTGGAGGATTGGGAAAGTAGAAAGAATTAGGCTAATACTTGTTTCTAGTCTAGGAGACAGCAGATGTATTTCAGATTTGTGTCAAGATAGAATAGAAAGCTTATGATCTTTTGCATATTTCCTTGTCACATTGATTCATGAACTAGTTTTCATCATACTTAATATGAGTTGTTTCAGATTTGAGTCTCTCCTATATGTTATCAGTTGAGTTGTAAGTTTTATGGCTTACTGTATGAGTTATGCTTATGCATATGTGTATTTCATTGGTATTTGATTGAGAATCAAACTAAACTCCTTTGAATACTACACTAATTCAGTCTAGATATCTATGTAAGGATCCTGTAGTGAGAAATCTGATATTTCTTATGTTTATGGCTTTGAATCTTAGCCTTTAAGGTGTTCCAGTTTTAGTATTGTATGTAGGTTTTAGCCCAATGGATAAGGCACTGATCTAAAGCAAGTATTTTCTGAGGAGATATAAATTTGGAGTTGTTTGGCTATGTTATATGCCACAAATATAAATCAAACTCAGTACAAAATTCTTTACCTTTTGAGGTGTTTTCCTACTTATTCCACCCATGGTAGTGGAGAGTCACTGAATGTTAGGTTGGCATTTACTACTTACTTACCATTTATCTGTTGTTTAAATCCAAAAGTAGAAGGTGTGGTAAAGATTTGAGTTTATTCTGGATTAGGTGTACCCACCTTGGTTTTGCAGAGCCAGAAGTAGAAGAGGGAAGTCTTGACCCTATAGTTGGTCCAGTTACCTTACAGAGCTTTCACACTTGGAACTAGCCACTCCTAACATCAGTCTTGAGGTATATTGGTTGCTAAAGTTAGCGTAAACATTTTCAAACACCAACAATGTTTAAATGGTACAAAGAAATGGTAGAAAAACAAAGTGGTAAAGAATTGAAATGCTTAAGATCAGATAGAGGAGGCAAATTTATTTTAGATGAATTCACTAAATTTTGTAATGAGCATGGAATCAAAAGATAAGTCTCTGCACCGAGAACACCACAGAAAAATGAAATTTCTGAAAGAAGGAACAGATCCATTGTTGATTGTGCAAGGAAACTGATGATAGATAAAGGCATCAACCAAATATTATTGAGGGAAGCTGTCAGTATTATTGTTTACACATTAAACAAAGTACAATTGAAGAAAGACACCAAGAAGACACCTTATGAGCTATGGTATGGTTACACACCCAATGTAAGTTACTTCAAAATTTTAGGTAGTCAATGTTATATCTTAAAAGATGATAGAAATGGAAATCTTGACTCCAAGAGTGATGAAGGAATCTTCCTAGGGTATTCCACCAAGAGAAAGGCTTATAAATGTCTCAATAAAGACTCTAACAAAATTGTTGAAAGTGCAAATGTAAAGATAGATGAATTTGCAGATAAGAATGAAAAGGAAAGCACAAAAGAACCAAAGGACTACAATAGGTTTGTTTACAATAAAGAACCTGAAACTCTATGTGAGCAACAATGTATAGCTCCCAAGTAATAGATTATTGCACCCAAGCATCAGGCTGCAAATACCGAGAATCAGGATATTGCTCAAGATTATGTACCAAGTGATGGAGATCAGAATGAAGGAAAAATTAATGATCAAGCTGATAGACAAAGAATTGAACCGTACTTGTCATATATGTTAGAAGGAACCATCCATAGAACCAGATCATTGGAGACAATAAGGCTAGTATGAGAACTAGAAGTAAGTCTCTAAACATAAGATGTCTTATTTGTGATTTTGAGCCAAAATCTGTCAATGATGCACTTGACAATAATGAATGGATTAGTGCTATGAATGAGGAGATTGAGCATATTGAGAAAAAAAAGACATGGAAACTTGTACCAAGACTAGATGACAATAATTTCATCGGTACAAAATGGATATTCAGGAATAAACTGAATGAGAATGGAGAAGTCACCAAAAACAAAGCAAGACTAGTATGCAAGGGGTATACAAAAGAAGAATGGATTGACTATGGAGAGACCTTTTCACCCATTTCTAAGCTAGAAGGAGTGAGAATATTACTTGCTTATGCTACATGTAAAGGATTCAAGGTATACCAAATGGATGCCAAGTCTGCATTCCTAAATGGAATACTTGAGGAAGAGGTATACATTGAGCAACCAGAAGGGTTTGTTGATCCAGACAAGATGAACATGGTATGTAGACTACACAAAGCCTTGTATTGATTGAAACAAGCACCCTGAGCCTAGTATGAAATAATTCATTCCTATCTCATGAGTATTGGATTTGCAAGAACTATTGAAAACAATAATCTTTATTTCAAGGAAGATACTGATGCTAACATTTTGATTGCTGAGATATTTGTTGATGACATCATATTTGGAGGCAATGATATGCTATGCAAATCATTTGCAAATGAAATTAGCAAAGAATTTGAGATGTCTATGGTTGGAGAGATCAAGTTCTTTCTTGGTCTACAGATCATGCAACAAGATGAAGGTATTTTCATTACTCAATCCAAATACATCAAGGAAGTGCTGAAAATATTCAAGATGGAAGATTCCAAACTAGTTGGAACACTGATGGAAACTGGATGTAAGCTAACAAAGGAGGACAAGTCATCAGAGGTAAATCACACTTTGTACAGATCAATGATTGGAAAACTCATGTATGTTGTACATACTAGACCGGATATTGCACATGTAGTAGGAATAGTTGCAAGATTTTTTGCTAATCCCAGGGAATCACATATGACTAGTGTGAAAATAATCCTAAGATATCTAAAGAATACCAAGGAATATGGCTTATGGTATAGAAGAGAAGGAAAATTTGATCTTAAGGTCTTTACCGATGTTGATTGGGCTAGAAATATTGATGAACGAAAGAGCACAACTAGAGGAGCATTCTTTATAGGTGAAAAACTTGTCACATGGATCAGCAAGAAGCAATGATGCATCTCTCAGTCTACTACAGAAGAAGAGTATGCTATTGCTGCTACAAACTACTCAAATATTTCATGGATCAAATAGTTACTAGAAGGTACACATATGAAAATTCTTGAACCAGTAATTATCTATTGTGATAATACCAGTGCAATAAACATTTCCAAAAATCCAGTCATGCATGCTAAGACAAAGCATATTGCTATCAAGTATAATTATTTGAGAGAACAATTTCAAGCAAAGGAGGTGATACTTGAGTATGTGCATTCAAGGGAACAATTAGCTAATATCTTCACCAAGCCAATTCCCAAGGATGCATTTGAGTACTTTAGAAAAAGACTAGGGGTCAGACCCTTGTCTATCGGTCAGTAAAATGACTAGAAGGCTGCATTAGCCTACATATTATCAGAATATCATTCATGTTGATGCAAGAAAAGAGATGGAATTCAAAGATAAATCTATACACAACAATGTATTTATCTACTCTGAGCACCAGATTTGTTGTATTGCTGATGGATTGGGAAATTCAAGGAGTATATTATGGATAGAAAGGATTTGTTTGGCATTGCTATCAAAATATTTGTTTGGCATTAATGTCAAAGGGAGATATTATATCCATTATCACCTCAAGGAGAGATTATATCCCTTAAGGAGAGATTATATAAGGATAAATTATATCAGGAGGGAATATATCCATCACATTATCTAAAGGGAGATATGTAACTAGAAAGGGAGAGTACATACAAAGGGAAAGAATTGCTGACAAGAGACATAAAAAGAAAAGAGAATAGTGAAAGAGAGAGAGTTTGACATAGGAAAAGAACACATCACATCAGAAGAAGAAAATATTCTACATCTATCCAGTAAAGGGATTGAAGACAGAGAGAAAGCTTCAAGAATCAAATCTAAGCTTATATTACCTTACCGAGAACCAGATATTTGTATCAGTTATAGTATATAAGATTGGTAGTGTGATGAAATTCAACTGTTATATTTCATATTGTATTAGTAATAATATATTGTGATAATGTAGTGTGTTTCCATCAATGCCAAAGGGAGAGATTGATGAACTATAACTGATTGAATGTTTTAAGATGTTAAGTTGATGATCACAGTGATATAGAAAGTTTATGCAAGAAATTAAATCAGGTAATATATTGTATTGTTATTAATGTCAACTTGATATAATTTGTATGGTCATGGACATACTGCCAAAGAATTCAAAGAACCAATGAATCAAAGGCTATGCTATCAGTAATGCATATAAGTCAAGTATTCACAAAGTGACTATATACACTGACAGAGTGCACACTGACGGTCAGAGTAAATCAACAAGAGAAAATGCACAACATTATTGATGAGAAAAGTCACAATGTTGCCAGACAAGAAAAGCACAATGTAACCTGAAAGATAGAATTACATTGTTTCCCGACAGACAGAGATCCCGAAGACAACTGAAGTCACACTGATGGAATAGTCAGTTATCACCGATGACTAATCGAAGTATTGATCGACAGAACAAAGAGTTTAGAAATAAAAAAATGCTTAGCTGTCAAGAGATAAAAATAGACTTAACTAATACTTATCATTATTTTAATCGACAAGATAAATCCAAAGATAAGTAATGGATTTAAAGTTGCTTTGTCCAGTTGGCAAGAAGATCTCTATGAGATAAAACTAGAGTTTTGCTTTAAATCTAATTGGAAAGAATTGTGGATCATGCCAAGACCAAGAAAGCCAAGAAATGGTGAGTCATGTCTATAAGGAGACAACCTAATTCATTACGAAGGTGGTGAAGGGGAGTGACAAGAGAATAGATTCTGAAGAGATTATGAAGGAGAAGAAAGTATTTATTCAGACTTGATCAATCAAGCTGAGGAAAGAGCTAAATTGTGCAAACACCGATGAACAGTGATACAGTATCACAGAGTAGAACAGTGTGGAGCAAAGGTATTGAATTGATAATATTGATCAGAAAGGTAATGCACTTATAATAGATCTAAAAATCTGCAATTCAAGTTGTATATGTGAACAAATCAATTTATTGTTTCATTTTAACCATTGAAGCATCAAATCTCTTAACTGAGTAGGATTTTAAAGTCTTTTGTAATTGAGATACATCCCAAGGAGTGTCAAAAAGTTTGATCATAGAAAGTAGCATTGGATATGCCCGATACCTATTGACAGTCCAAGTGAGTGTTTGATCAAGGATGGTAGCATTAGATGCCAGATACTAAGTGACAAACTATCTATTTAAATCCTCTAACAAGGTCACACCTAACAGTGTGTTTGTAACCTTTAATAGGGTTGGATCTTAACCAAGCTCACTTCAGAGGAGTGAAAATTTGGGGTACCGGTCCCAGTGGTTTTTCCCTTAACAGGGTTTCCATGTTAAAAATCCATGTATTAATGTGTCTATGAGTCATTACTTTATTGTTTTTCATTTCACTTAAGTAAATCTAGATTGATCGATATACACTAGTTATTTACTATGTTTCGGTAAATAGAAAGACTTCTTATTGATAAACATATAGAAGAAGGTTTACAAAGCATTCCGACAAGTAGAAATTTGATAAAAGTATTTCAAGGCATTCATCTTGTAGTATCGATGATAACTAGAGGTATAATTTGTGGTACTAAGTTTGAAGGGTTGATTTAAGGATTAAAATTTGAGGCCACTGATTCACCCTCACCCCCGCCCCCTCTCAGTTATTACTAACAGATAACATGTTAGCAACAATGTACACTATATTCTTAGTGAATAGTATTGACCCTTACATCCAAGAGCATAGATAATCATGAAAAGGATATGTCACTTATGGAAAAAGGATCCTCAAAGAGGAAGAGGTCTTATAAACAAGACACCCACCATAGAGGAATTCTTTGGATAAAATATCTTCTTTCAAAGAAAAGTAAAGAGGGATTAAAGATTCAATCAACAAGCCCCCTACGATTAAGAGGAGGAGGAATCTTGGAATGAAGGAAGAAAACTCTAATTGAAAGCAAGGGAAAGAGTTTATAAAGAACATAATTTGTAAAATAAAGAAGAGGTGATGACCTAGGAAAATAATATCTCATATAGGAGGGTATCCATAGCCAAAACATAAGTCTTTATAAGAAAATAATGTTGGAGAATAAATAAATGCCACTAAGCTAAGGAAAGTAGATCCTTAGATAGAGATAAAGAAGAAAAACCTTTCCCCCTAGGGATGAAAGCAAGGGATATACCAATCAAATCAAGATATGTTGTGACAAAGAGATAACTTTGCAAAAAAAACTTCCTAGAAAATATATCATGAATGCTAGAAGAGAGATATGGATGATTATGGGAAAAGAAAAGATGTACCATAATAAAAGAATATAGAAATAATAATCAATTAAGCTCAAAACAAAATACATGCTAAGAGCATAATGGATCCTAGAAAGATGGAAGAAATACCTCTTGCCCCTGAGTGAAGAGACAAGAGGGAGAAAGATCTATATTATAGAATAACGAGGGGTACTCCCCAGATGGAAATTATGAAGGAATTGTAATACCACACGAGAGTAAGATATAATTCCTAAAGCAACTCTTTCTCTAACATACATCTTGAAATGCACACAATCAGAAAATAAATGAGTATTACTATAATGAAAAGGATATTTGTACTTGGAGAGAGCATCTTTCAGCATAGGTTTAAAGATTTCTTTCTTAGAATTCATTAACTGAACATATACCTTCTTAGCCACATCTTGAGGGGTATCAGGGTAATCTAAGGAAGGTGTTGGAAGAAAAACATGAAGAGGAGGGTGACAATCAAAATCAAACACCTTAAATTGAGATAGCAGAAAGCCTAGACCATGCCTATCTTGTTTAGGGGATAGATGAAATGAATATTTAATATCATGTTCATTAACACCAATCCCTAAACCCTTATAACCTTTTTTAGCCACCATATTGTATAGTGTAGTGTACATATCTTGTAAAACTTTTGCAGGAGGTGATCATTTACGGTGATCATGAGAAAATGTTGTGTAAGGTAGAATGATAGGTTTAGAAGAAGTTTATTTTCTCTTCCCTTTAACATCATCATGGATCAGATAAGAATGGGAAGGTAAATCAAATAATTCTTTCACATCTGCATCATGCACCATAGTTTGAGCCCCAACCTAACTGTGGGAAGAACTAGGGATAGAAGATGGAGAAATAGGAGTGGGAATATTATGAATTGGATTAGGAAATATAGGATTAGTATTAGGAAGATTAGGAACTAGATTAGGAAGGATAGGATTAGGATTAGGAAGATTAGGAAATGGGGTATCATCTACCAAATTCTTCACATAATCCAAAAGAGAAATAAGTCCGCTACACAAATTCTTAATGAAAGTTTTGGAAGTATGAAGACTAGTATTAGTTAATCTCATAATAGCATGAGAAAGTGAAACATGAAGAGTGAAAAACATAATGAAATGGATGATACTCTCATAAACATCATAAGTACTATAAAGAGATGCTAAGAGAATAATAATGAGGAAAATAACCATACCCCATAGCATCTTAAAGATCTTCATAGTGAATGAAATGCAAGAAATGTTTTTGTATTTGTATGAGTATGTAGATTTTTTTGTATTTTAAAATGCAAGAGCATAAAATAAAACTAATTTAATATGTATGCAAAATCTAGTCTCTAAGGAAAAGAGGCAAAGCATCTAACACCAAAAAGAAAGATCTTTGTATCGTGGGTTCACCAAAATGTAATATATATATATATATATA
>MU225858.1:2337876-2357446 GCA_018584345.1 Thuja plicata | reverse complement strand
CTAAGGACATTCAAATGCCCTATGACCTTCTTCTCCACAGTGAAAACATGTTCCACGGAAGCCTCCTCTTCTAGATCCTTGTCCTCTTCCTCTTCCTCTCTGATCTCTATTATTCTGATCTTGGAAACAATTGGAATTTTTTCCTTGCTAATTCTGACTATTACTGGCCTCATCCTTCTTTTTTAGATCTTTATTTTGGCCAGCATATGACCGTCCACCAGCTCTTCCACCACCACCTCTTCCATTTTGTCTGCTCCCAAACTTCTTGTTCAGCTTTTCTTCTACTTTCAGGGCAAACTAGTATGCCTCCTAAATACTGTTCATTCGAACCAGATTCAACTCCTCCTGAATGCTTGGCCTCAACCCATTAAGGTAATGGGAAACTTTCTCCTTATCAGCTTCTGCATGGCCTGTTCTGATGAGGATTCGATAGAACTCCTCTGTATACTCCTGAACAGATCTTCCTGCTTGCTTCAAACTTTGCATTTTCTTCAACAGGTCAAGATCATAATCAATAGAAATGAACTATTGCTTCAACTTATCCACCATCTGATCCCATCTTGTGATTTTATCCTTTCCCCTTCGATTTCTCTCCAATTGGATCGCCAGCCACCAGATCTTTGCATGACCCTTCAGTCTGGCCTTCGCAAACTTGACCCGATCACGATCTTCAATATCTTCATACTCGAAATATTCTTCACATTTTTTGATCTAGTCAATCAACTCCTTTGTGTTAAGATTCCCTGAAAATGTAGGAACCTCAATCTTACATCTCTTCTCAATGTTGGAAATGGCTTGAAAAAGCCTTTCTTCTTCTGGATTCAAAACTTTAACTTCTTCTTGATCATCATTTCCTTCTTCGGCTTCATCCTCACTTTCGTTTCTAACATTAAGATTCATTCCTCTATGAATCTCTTCTTGCAATGCTTAAACTTGTCTCTGGAGCTCTTTAACCTCAGGTGTCACAACACTAGCTCTTTTGGCACGTTTCCTTTGTGGAGGCATTTTCATGATGCACGTTGAAACCCTAACCATAGTCCTGGTGCAAACTGCCTCACAGTCGGTGATCTATTTACACAAAAACCCTAATCCACAGTCCTAGTGCAAACTGCCTCACTGTCCGTGATCTGTTTGCACACTCACAAACTCCTGCTTTGATACCACCTGATGAATGGTGCTCCCCTTAATGCCACAAGCACATAACAGAAATAGTGAAGCAACAATAATTTGGAAGAACAAAAAATGGGATTCTTATTATCTTCACAAATTTAGAACTACAAACTTTCAGAATTACAATATGCAAAGTCACATGGGCATTCTCCTTACAATATTCTGTAGGACAAAGTCTCAAATTATTACCCAGATCTACCCAGAACTGCCCTAGACAACACTATGGGCCTTCTTTATATAGGCAATTTCCACTGCCCGAGAAGGTTCCAAAAATTTAGCCCATAGGGCCGACCAAACTTAGAATTATTTTATTTTACAATTTATTACATCATAGTCGGCTCAAAATAACTTTTGAAACCCGAACAGAAATTTTGAAGAAAATTTATTTTCTGTCATTTTAGGTGACCCAACTTCCAAAGACCATAAGTCATCGCTAGTTGACCCGATTGACTATTATGACCCCCATCCAGAAAGGCCACAAAGCGCTCTATAGGCCTAATTAGCGCAAGCGCCCACCACCCAAATTTTTGACCTCATTCAGGGCCTCTAAAGCCTTCAAAACCGAGTTCAAAGTTTCTGTACCCTGCTGCTAATACCGAAAATCTTTAATATCTTAGAAACTAGACATGATTTAGCCATAAAAATTTACTGGCAGGCTGATAATACTGAGATGAACCTCCACATGTGAAATTAGAACATTAAGAGATCATATGACCAACTTACTTAAAATGGAAAGTTTCCAAAGATAGTAGATCTGCACAAGATAGCCCTTATTGAAAAGAAAACAGAAATATTTTTGGGTGATACAAGATTGCCCTTACACCCAGGATGCTCCTGCATCAGACACCCGGGGTGATTTGAGAACTGACAATGTCATGACTTAGGTGTGTAGACAAAAACCAAGATGGTTAACCTCCTCCCTTGTCATCCATGATGAATCTTCAATAGGTTGTCCTTTTCGCTTGACCATATATTCTTCATATGTCCTGTTCCTTGTTCTTCTACCAACATGATTGTCCAGTATGTCTTCAATCTCCTTGGTATCTTAACTAATTGCTGGAATACTCCACTATGCCACTGTGATCTTATCTTCAACACCTCCTTCATGATACTCTGTCAAATCTGAAATGTTAAGCACTGGTGAAATATTTAGCTCACTAGGCAATTGTACTTCATATGCATTTCCTGAATCATGCTTCTTCAGTATCTTACATGGTCCAAACTTCTTCATTTTCAGCTTGTTATATATACCAACTGGAAACTGCTCCTTCCATATGTGAACCATGACTTCATCCCAAACCTAAAATTCCTTATGTCTCCTTTTCTTATTTTCCTTAGCCTTATACTATGCATTCCTTTTGGTAATGCACTTCCTCACTTCCTCATGGATGTTCTTCAAGTGTTCTACAAAATCCTCAGCTTCAGCACTACTTATTTCTCCTTTATCTATCTTCCTTAATTCAGATGCATTTCTTGGACTACTTCTATATACAATCTGGAATGGTGATTTACCAGTGCTCCTATTGATAGAATTATTGTATGCAAATTCTACCTATTATAAAATCAAATCCCATCTTGTTGTCTTATCTCCAACCAAACATCTCACCAAATTCCCCAAAATCCTATTCACCACCTTTCTCTGTCCATTAATCTGTGGATGATGTGATGAACTAAACTTCAAATCTATCTTCAACTTCTTCCACAACATATGCCATAAATATCCAACAAACTTAGTGTCTTGATCTAAAACTATGGTCTTTGGAAAACCATGTAGCCTCACCACTTCTCTGAAAAATAATTCTACTAGATGAACAACATAATTAGTCTTCTTAAAGGGAATGAAATGTGCCATCTTCAAAAATCTTTCAACCACCACAAAGATTGAATCATGTCCCCACTGCGTCCTCGGTAAACTAAGAAAAAAGTCCATAATGATATCCTCCCAAGGATTCTCTTTTATAGGTAATGGTTGATACAACCCTATATTCTACTTCACTCCTTTCACCATTTGACATACTCTACAACTCTGTACAAACTTCTTCACATCTTGCTGCAACTATGGCCAATAATAATTCTCACTAACCAAAGCAAGGGTTTTATCATGACTAAAATGTCCAGCCAATCCTCTGCTATGCTTCTCCTTGATGAGATTCTCCCTCATCGAACTTCATAGAATGCACAACTAACTCCCTTTAAATAGCATATCATCCTGGATGATGAAATCTAACCATTTCATCCTGTCTATAGTAACAGATTCTATACAAGCTTTCCAAGCTTCACCAAAATCAGGATCCTTTGGATAAAAATTCTTGAGTTAATTAAACCCAACCACCTCAATTTGTATCTCTGTCAGCAATAGTTGCATTCTGCTAAGGGCATCTACAACCCTATTAGACTTTCCACTCCTGTGTTTCAAAACAAATGTATAACTCTGCAAAAATTCAACCCATTTCAATTGGCTTTGATTCAACTTACCTTGACTATTCAAATATTGCAAAGCTTGATGATCAGTATACAAAACAAACTCCTTAGGAAGCAGATAATGTCTCCACTTCTTTAATGCCTAAACTATAACATAAAATTTCTAATCATAAACAAAATACTTTCTCTTGGCATCATTTAACTTCTCACTGAAATAAGCAACAGGTTTACCTTCTTGGCTCATAACAGCTCCTATTGCAGTACCACTAGCATCACAATCTAATTGAAACACCTTATTTAAATCTGGGAGTACTAAAATAGGTTGTTCTGTAACTTTTTGTTTCAACAATTGAAAACTCTTTTCTGCCCCATTTGTCCACTTAAACTCTTTTCTATCCCCTCTCATTGTTTCAGTCAAGGGTACACAAATACTGCTAAAAGTTTTGATAAACTTTTTGTAAAACCTAGCTAGACCATGAAAAGATCTTACCTCAGTAGCACTCCTTGCAGTAGGCCATTCAAGGATAGCATGTACCTTCTCTGGGTCCATTTTTAGACCTTCTGCTGAAACTACAAATCCTAAATACATTAACTCCTTCTTCACAAAACTACACTTCTTCAAATTTATCAACAATTTCTCTTCTCTCAGCTTCTCAAATACCATACAAATATACATCATATGCTCCTCCAATGTCTTACTAAAGATCAACTTACCTAGAAATTCTTTCAGAACCTCATTCATGAGCTACATGAAAGTGCTCGATGCATTGTTTAGCCCAAAAGGCATGACTAACCACTCATACAATCCTTCCTTTGTCTTGAAGGCAGTCTTCCATTCATCTCCTTCTCTGATCTGAATTTGATGATATCCACTCTTTAGATCTATCTTTCAGAAATACATAGCTCCACTCAAACAGCCCATAATATCATCCATTCATGGTAATGGAAACCTATACTTGATTGTGATCTTGTTTATTGCCCTAGAGTCTGTACACATCCTACACTCTCCTTTCTTCTTTGGTGTTAATACCGCTGCTACAGCACAAGGACTCAGACTCTCATAGATCAATCCTTTTTGCAACAACTCATATACTTGTCTGTTCAACTCCTCACTTTTTATAGGTGTCATTCTGTGTGCTGCCTTATTTGGAAAACTCACTCCTGGAATCAAGTCCATCTAATGACTGATCTTCTTTACTAGTTTTAATCCATCAGGCACATTATCGGATACAATATCCTGAAACTCATTCAACAAATCTATAACTTCTATAGGAACATCTTCTACTTCCTCCTTACCAGCTTTTAGAATTAAAGCAAAACACACATGCTCATGCCTGATAACATCAAGGAACTTTCTTCCATCAACAAAAGTTATTCTTGCACCACCACATACCTTTTCTTTTGTGTCATTCAATGGCTTTAGCTTATGTCACACTCCATCCTTTATCACAGAATAGGTATTCGCACGACCATCATGTACAACACATCTGTCAAACTGTCATGGTCTACCCAACAACATATGACATACATCCATAGATATGATATCACATAGTACCTCATCATGGTATCTACCAATCTTTAACTTCATGAGGCATTATTCATTGCCATGACCTTGTGGTCATCCTATACCCAGGAAATCTGATATGGATGTGGGTGTTTCTGTCTCTTGACCTTCAACTTTGTCACCATCTCTTCTAACACCAAATTTTCAGTGCTTCCACTATCAATAATCACATCACAACACTTACCCTCACACTTGCACCTGGTGCAAAAAAGGCTTCTCCTTTGTTTAGGTTCATTCTCACCACTCAGTAGGACTCTTCTGTTAATTAGTGTTTCTCCTCTTTTAGCATCTTCAGAATGTGACGATCTGGCATCTTCATCTAAATGTACAACTCTGGCTTGGCCTTCATTTCTCCTATCTATTATTCCTTGGCACCTAGGACATTCAAATGCCCTATGACCTTCTTCTCCATAGTGAAAACATGTTCCATGGAATCCTCCTCTTCTAGACCCTTATCCTCTTCCTCTTCCTCTCTGATCTCTATTATTCTGATCTTGAAAAATTATTGAAAATGTTTCCTCACTGATTCTAACTGTTACTGGCCTCATCCTTATTTTTTGGATCTTCTTTTCGGTGACCATATGACCATCCACCAGATCTTCCACCATGACCTCTTCCATTTTGTCTGCTCTCAAACTTTTTGTTCAGCTTTTCTTCTACTTTCAGGGCAATCTAGTATGCCTTTTCAATACTATTCATTTGAACACAATTCAAGTCCTCCTGAATTCTTGGCCTCAACCCATTAAGGTAACAGGAAACTTTCTCCTTATTAGCTTCTGCATGGCCTATTCTGATGAGGATTCGATAGAACTCCTCTGTATACTCCTGAACAGATCTTCCCGCTTGCTTCAAACTTTTCATTTTCTTTAGCAGGTCAAGCTCATAATCAGCAGAAATGAACTGTCACTTCAACTTATCCACCATCTGATCCCATCTTGTGATCTTATCATTTCCCCTTTGATTTCACTCCAATTGGATCTCCAGCCACCAGATCTTCGCATGACCCTTCAGTCTGGCCTTCACAAACTTGACCCGATCAGGATCCTCAATATCTTCATACTCAAAATATTCTTCACATTCGTTGATCCTGTCAATCAACTCCTTTGGGTTAAGATGTCCTGAAAATGTAGGAAACTCAATCTAAGTTCTTTTCCCAATCTTGGAAATGGCTCAGAAAAGCCTTTCTTCTTTTGGATTCAAAACTTTAACTTCTTATTGATTATCATTTGCTTCTTCGGCTTCATCTTCACTTTCATTTGTAACATTAAGATTCATTCCTCTTTGAATCTCTTATTACAATGCTCGCACTTGTCTCAAGAGCTCTCTAACCTCAGGTGTCACAACACCAGCTCTTCTGCCATGTTCCCCTCGTGGAGGTATTTTTGCGATGCGCGCTGAAACCCTAACTACGGTCCTGATGCAAACTGCCTCGCAGTCGGTGATCTGTTTACACAAAAACCCTAACCCACGGTCTTGGTGCAAACTACCTCACAGTCGGTGATCTGTTTACACACTTAGCATCTCCTACTCTGATACCACCTGGTGAAGGGTGCTCCCCTTCATGCCACAAACACATAACAAAAACAGCGAAGCAACAACAATTTGCAAGAACAGAAAATGGGCTTCTTATTATCTCCACAAATGTGAAATTACAAACTTTCATAATTATAATATGCAAAGCCACATTGGCATTCCCCTTACAATATTCTCTAGGATAAAGCCTCGAATTATTACCCAGATCTACCCAGAACTGCCCTAGACAACACTACGAGCCTTCTTTATATAGGCAATTTCCACCACCCGAGAAGGTTCCAAAAATTTAGCCCATAGGGCCGACCAAACTTAGAATACTTTTATTTTACAATTTATTACATCATAGTCGGCTCAAAATAACTTTTGAAACCCGAACAGAAATTTTGAAGAAAAATTATTTTTTGCCATTTTAGGTGACCCAACTTTCGAAGACCATAAGTCATCGCCAGTTGACCCGATTGACTATTATGACCCCAATCTGGAAAGATCACGTAACACTCTACAGGCCTAACTAGCACAAGCGCCCAACACCCAAATTTTTGACCTCATCTGGGGCCTCTAAATCCTTCAAAACTGAGTTCAAAGTTTCTGTATCCTGCTGCCAATACCGAAAATCTTTAATATCTTCCAAAATTAGACCTGATCAAGCCATGAAACTTTAATGGCAGGCTGATAAGATTTAGATGAACCTCCACATGTGAAATCAGAACATTCTGAGATTGTATGACCAACTTACTAAAAATAGCAAGTTTCCATAGATAGTAGCTCTACACAAGATAGCTCTTATTAAAAAGCAAATAGAAATATTTTTGGGTGATGCAAGATTACCTTTACACCTAGGATGCTCCTGCATCAGACACCCAAGGTGATTTGAGAATTGACTCTGTCACAAATCAGGTGTGCAGAGAAAAACTAAGATGGTTAACCTCCTCCCTTATTAGCCATGATGAATCTTCAAAAGGTCATCCTTTCCACTTGACTAGATATTCTTCATATGTCTTGTTCCTTGTACTTCTACCAACATGACTGTCTAGAATGTCTTCAATCTCCTTGGTATCTGAACTACTTGCTGGAATACTCCACTGTGCCACTGTGATCTCATCTTCAACACCTCCTTCATGATACTCTATCAAATCTGAAATGTTAAGCACTCGTGAAATATTCATCTCACTAGGCAATTCTACCTCATATGCATTTCCTGAATCATGCTTCTTTAGTATCTTACATGGTCCAAACTTCTTCATTTTTTATCTTGTTATTTGTACCAACTAGAAACCGCTCCTTCCGTAAGTGAACCGTGACTTCATCCCCAACCTGAAATTCCTTATGTCTCCTTTTCTTATCTGCCTTAGCCTTATACTGTGCATTCACTTTGGTAATGCGTTTCCTCACTTCCTCATGGATGTTCTTCAAGTGTTCTACAAAATCATTAGCTTCAGCACTACTTATTTCTCCTTTATCTATCTTCCTTAATTCAGATGTGTTTCTTGGACTACTTAAATATACAATCTCGAATGGTCATTTACCAATGCTCCTATTGACAGAATTATTGTATGCAAATTCTGTCTGTGGTAAAATCAAATCCCATCCTATTGGCTTATCTCCAACCAAACATTTCAGCAAATTCTCCAAACTCCTATTCACCACCTCTATCTGTCCATCATTCTGTGGATGATGTGATGAACTTAACTTCAAATCTTTCTTCAACTTCTTCCACAACGTATGCCAAAAATATCCAACAAACTTAGTGTCTCGATCTAAAACTATGGTCTTTGGCAAACCATGTAGCCTCACCACTTCTCTGAAAAATAATTCTGCTACATGAACAGCATCATTGGTCTTCTTGTAGGGAATGAAATGTGCCATCTTCAAAAATCTATCAACCACCACAAAGATTGAATTATGTCCCTGCTCAATCCTCGGTAAACCAAGAACAAAGTCCATACTGATATCCTCCCAGGGATTCTCTGAAATGGCTGATACAACCTTGTATTCTGCTTCACTCCTTTCTCCATTTGACATACTCTGCAACTTTGTACAAACTTATTCACATCTTGCTACAATTGTGGCCAATAATAATTCTCACTAACCAAAGCGAGGGTTTTATCATGACCAAAATGTCCAGCGAATCCTTTGTTATGCTTCTCCTTCATGAGATTCTCCCTCATAGAACTTCACAGAATGCACAACTGACTGCCTTTGAATAGCATACCATCCTTGATGATGAAATATAGTCATTCTGTCATGTCTATAGTAACAAGTTCTGTACAAGCTTTCCAAGCTTCACCAAAATCAAAATCCTTTGGATACAAATTCTTAAGTTCATTGAACCCAACCACCTCAATCTACATCTCTGTTAGCAATAGTTGCCTTCTACTTAGGGCATCTACAACCCTGTTAGACTTTCCACTCCTGTGTTTCAAAACAAATGTATAACTTTGCAAAAATTCGACCCATTTCAAATGCCTTTGGTTCAACTTTCCTTGACTATTCAAATATTGTAAAGCTTGATGATCAGTATACAAAACAAACTCCTTAGGAAGCAGATAATATCTCCACTTCTTTAATTCCTAAAGTATAACATAAAATTCTTTATCATAAACAAGATACTTTCTCTTGGTATCATTTAACTTCTCACTGAAATAAGCAACAGGTTTACCTTCTTGGCTCATAACAGCTCCTATTGCAGTACCACTAGCATCACAATCTACTTGAAACACCTTATTAAAATTTGGGAGTGCTAAAATAGGTTGTTCTGTAACTTTATGTTTGAACAATTGAAAACTCTTTTCTGCCCTATTAGTCGGCTTAAACTCTTTTCTATCCCCTCTCATTATTTCAGTCAAGGGTCCACGAATACTGCTAAAATTTATGATAAACTTTCTATAAAAGCTAGTTAGACCATGAAAATATCTTACCTCAGTAGTACTCCTTGGAGTAGGCCATTCAAGGATAGCTTGTACCTTCTTTGGGTCCATTTTTAGACCTTCTGCTGAAACTACAAATCCTAAATACACTAGCTCCTTCTTCACAAAACTGCACTTCTTCAAATTTATCAACAATTTCTCTTCTCTTAGCTTCTCAAATACCATATGAATATGCATCATATGCTCCTCCAATGTCTTACTAAAGATCAAAATATCATCTAGGTAAATAATGACAAACTTACCAAGAAATTGTTTTAGAACCTCGTTCATGAGCCGCATGAAAGTGCTAGGTGCATTGGTTAGCCCAAAAGACATGACTAACGACTTGTACAATCCTTCCTTTGTCTTGAAGGAAATCTTCTAGTCATCTCCTTCTCTGATCCAAATCAGATGATATCCACTCTTCAGATCTATCTTTGAGAAATACACAGCTCCACTCAAACAGTCCATAATATCATCCATTCATGGAAATGAAAACCTGTACTTGATTGTGATCTTGTTTATTGCCTTAGAGTCTACATACATCCTCCACTCTCCATTCTTCTTTGGTGCTAATACCTCTAGTACAGCACAGGGACTCAGACTCTCACGGATCAATCCTTTCTGTAAAAACTCATGTACATGTTTGTTCAACTCCTCACTTTTTGCAGGTGTCATTCTGTGTGCTACCTTATTTGGAAAACTCACTCCTAGAATCAAGTCCATCTGATGACTGATCTTCCTCACTGGTGGTAATCCATCAGGCACATTATCAGATACAATATCTTGAAACTCATTCAACAAATCTACAACTTCTACAGGAACATCTTCTACTTCCTCCTTACCAGCTTTTGAAATTAAAGCAAAACACACATGTTCGTGCCTCATACCATCTAGAAACTTTCTTCCATCAACAAAATTTATTCTTGCACTACCACATACCTTTTCTTCTATGTCACTCAATGGCTTTATCTTATGTCGTATTCCATCCTTTATTATAGAATAGGTATTGGCACGACCATCATGTACAGCACATCTGTCAAACTGCCATGGTCTACCTAACAACATATGACATACATCCATAGATATGATATCACATAGTACCTCATCATGGTATCAGCCAATCTTGAGCTTCACGAGGCATTGTTCATTGACCATGACCTTGTGGTCATCGTTTACCCAGGCAATCCGATATGGATGTGGGTGTTTCTGTCTCTTGAGCTTCAACTTTGTCACCATCTCTTCTGACACCAAATTGTCAGTGCTTCCACTATCAATAATCACATCACAACACTTACCCTCACACTTGCACCTGGTGCAAAACAGGCTCATCCTTTGTTTAGGTTCGTTCTCACCACTCAATAGGACTCTTTTATTAATCAACATTTATCATCTTTCAGCATCTTCAGAATGTGACGATCCGGCATCTTCATCTACATGTGCAAATCTAGCCTGGCCTTCATTTCTCCTATCTATTCTTCCTTGGTGCTGAGGACATTCAAATTCCCTATGACCTTCTTCTCCATAGTGAAAACATCTTCCACGGAAGCCTCCTCTTCCAGATCCTTGTCCTCTTCCTCTTCCTCTCTGATCTCTATTATTCTGATCTTCGAAATGATTGGAATTGTTTCCTCGCTGATTCTTACTATTACTGGCCTCATCCATATTTTTTGGATCTTCATTTCAGCCACCATATGACTATCCACCAGTTCTTCCACCATGACCTCTTCTATTTTGTCTGCTCTCAAACTTCTTGTTCAGCTTTTCTTCTACTTTCAGGGAAAACTGGTATGCCTCCTCAATACTATTCATTTGAACTAGATTCAACTTCTCCTGAATACTTGGCCTCAACCCATTAAGGTAACGGGAAACTTTCTCATTATCAGCTTCTACATGGCCTATTCTGATGAGGATTCGATAGAACTCCTCTGTATACTCCTGAACAGATCTTCCTGCTTGCTTCAAACTTTACATTTTCTTCAGCAGGTCAAGCTCATAATCAATAGGAATGAACTGTCACTTGAACTTATCCACCATCTAATCTCATCTTGTGATTTTATCCTTTCCCCTTCTACTTCGCTCCAATTGGATCTCCTGACACTAGATCTTTGCATGACCCTTCAGTCTGGCCTTCGCAAAGTTGACCCGATCAAGATCCTCAATATCTTCATACTCAAAATATTCTACACATTCGTTGATCCAGTCAATCAACTCCTCTGGGTTAAGATTTCCTAAAAATGTAGAAACATCATTCTTAGGTCTTTTCCCAATCTATGAAATGGCTCAGAAAAACCTTTCTTCTTTTGGATTCAAAACTTCAACTTCTTCTTGATCATCATTTCCTTCTTCGGCTTCACTCTCACTATCATTTCTAACATTAAGATTCATTCCTCTACGAATTTCTTCTTGCAATGCTCACACTTGTCTCTGGAGATCTTATTCTCAGGTGTCACAACACTAGCTCTTCCGCCATGTTCCCTTCATGGAGGCATTTTTGCGATGCGCGCTAAAACCCTAACCACGGTCCTGGTGCAAACTGCCTCGCAGTTGGTGATCTGTTTACACAAAAACCCTAACTTATGGGCCTGGTGCAAACTACCTCATAGTCGGTGATCTATTTACACACTCAAGAACTCCTACTCTGATACCACCTGATGAAGGGCGCTCCCCTTAATGCCACAAACACATAACAGAAACAGCGAAACAACAACAGTTTGCAAGAATATAAAATGGGCTTCTTATTATCTCCACAAATGTGGAATTATAAAATTTCAGAATTACAATATGCAAAACCACATGGGCATTCCCCTTACAATATTATGTAGGAAAAATCCTTGAATTATTACCCAAATCTACCCAGAACTGCCTACGACAACACTAGGGGCCTTCTTTATATAGGCAATTTCCACCGCCTGAGAAGGTTCCAAAAATTTAGCCCATAGGGCTGACCAAACTTAGAATTTTTTTATTTTATAATTTATTACATCATAGTCAGCTCAAAATAACTTTTGAAACCCAAACATAAATTTTGAAGAAAAATTATTTTCTGCCATTTCAGGTGACCCAACTTTCAAAGACCATAAGTCATCGCTAGTTGACCTGATTGACTATTATGGCCCCAATCCATAAAGGCCACAAAGCGCTTGATTTTAGAAGTTTCCAAAATAACTGATCAGTCAGTTTAGTCAACTGACTCTCTTGACCAATTGAATCACTTGCACATGGATTGTGTTTCTTCAATCGAATCTGAGCCACTCTTTTTATTTGATCTCGACCGTTGATTCGAGAGAGATTTCTAAAAAAGAGAAACTCTTTTCCTTCACAAAGGATCCTAATCTTTTAATTAAAGTTATTATGTTGCATTTTCGTCTTAGCTTCTTGCATTCTTAGCATAGCTTTTATTGTTTTTTTAATTTTAATCATGCAAATCTAATCTTAGAGCACACTTTCAATTTGGGTTTAAAATTGAACATCTCACATTTCAATTTGGTGCTTCTAAAATGAATCCTAATTAGTTTTGAATGGACAAAAAATTGCATTTGCATTTAGACTAATCATTTATTTGCATTATCATAGCTTTTAAAATACTTCATTTAGGTCTTTGGTGTACTTACTGAGCTTGCAATGACCTGAGAGAAAGCTCATACTCCTACCTTCTAGAAAGCAATAGGTCAACTCTTTCAGACATGCAGGGTGAATGAATCGATATTCATTCCAGTATGCAGCTGAAGAATAATGACCATGTTGATGTGTATGGCTAAATCAGAGGCCCACATTTAGCTATCACAACATCGTCCAAACTTCTTCATTCTCAGCTTGTTATATGTACGAACTAGAAACCGCTCCTTTCGTAAATGAACCATGACTTCATCCCCAACCTGAAATTTCTTATGTCTCCTTTTCTTATCTGCCTTAGCCTTATACTGTGCATTCATTTTGGTAATGCACTTCCTCACTTCCTCATGGATGTTCTTCAAGTGTTCTGCAAAATCATCAGCTTTAGCACTACTTATTTCTCCTTTATCTATCTTCCTCAATTCAGATGCGTTTCTTGGACTACTTCCATATACAATCTGGAATGGTGATTTGCCAGTGCTCCTATTGACAGAATTATTGTATGCAAATTCTGCATGTGGTAAAATCAAATCCCATCCTATTGGCTTATCTCCAACCAAACATCTCAGCAAATTCCCAAAACTCCTATTCACCACCTTTGTCTATCCATCAGTCTGTGGATGATGTGATGAACTAAACTTCAAATTTGTCTTCAACTTCTTCCACAACGTATGCCAAAAATATCCAACAAACTCAGTGTCTCAATCTAAAACTATGGTCTTTGGCAAACCATGTAGCCTCACTACTTCTCTAAAAAATAATTCTGCTACATGAACAGCATAATTAGTCTTCTTGCAGGGAATGAAATGTGTCATCTTCAAAAATCTGTCAACCACCACAAAGATTGAATCATGTCCTCGCTAAGTCCTTGGTAAACTAAGAACAAAGTCCATATTGATATCCTCCCAAGGATTCTCTGGTATAGGTAATGGTTGATACAACCCTATATTCTGCTTCACTCCTTTCGCCATCTGACATACTCTGCAACTCTGTACAAACTTCTTCACATCTTGCTGCAACTGTGGCCAATAATAATTCTCACTAACCAAAGCAAGGGTTTTATCATGAAAAAAATGTCTAGCCAATCCTCCGCTATGCTTCTTCTTGATAAGATTCTCCCTCATAGAACTTAGCTGAATGAACAACTGACTCCCTTTGAATAGCATACCATCCTGGATGATGAAATCCAACCATTTTTTCCTTTCTATAGTAACAGGTTTTGTACAAGCTTTCCAAGCTTCATCAAAATTAGGATGCCTTGGATACAAATTCTTGAGTTCATTGATCCCAACCACCTCAATCTACATCTCTATCAGCAATAGTTTCCTTCTGCTAAGGGCATCTGCAACCCTGTTAAACTTTCCACTCCTGTGTTTCAAAATAAATGTATAACTCTGCAAAACTTCAACCTATTTCAAACGCCTTTAGTTCAACTTTCCTTGACTATTCAAATATTAAAAAGCTTGATGATCAGTATACAAAACAAACTCCTTAGGAAGCAGATAATGTCTCCACTTCTTTAATGCCTGAGCTATAGCATAAAATTTATGATCATAAACAGAATACTTTCTCTTGGCATCATTTAACTTCTCACTGAAATAAGCAATAGGTTTACCTTCTTGGCTCATAACAGCTCCTATTGTAGTACCACTAGCATCACAATCTACTTGAAACACCTTATTAAAATTTGGGAGTGCTAAAATAGGTTATTCTGTAACTTTTTGTTTCAACAATTGAAAACTCTTTTCTGCCCCATTAGTCCACTTAAACTCTTTTCTAGCCCATCTCATTGTTTTAGTCAAGGGTCCACAAATACATCTAAAATTTCTTATAAAATTTTTGTAAAAGCTAGCTAGACCATGAAAAGATCTTACCTTAGTTTCACTCCTTGGAGTAGGCCATTCAAGGATAGCCTGTACCTTCTCTAGGTCCATTTTCAGACCTTCTGCTGAAACTACAAATCCCAAATATACTAACTCCTTCACAAAACTGCACCTCTTCAAATTTATCAACAATTTCTCTTCTATCAGCTTCTAAAATACCATACGAATATACATCATATGCTCCTCCAATGTCTTACTAAAGATCAAAATATCATCTAGGTAAATAATGACAAACTTACCCAGAAATTCTTTCAGAACCTCGTTCATGAGCCACATGAAAGTGTTCGGTGCATTGGTTAGCCCATAAGGCATGACTAACCACTCGTACAATCCTTCTTTTGTCTTGAAGGTATTCTTCCATTCATCTCCTTCTATGATCCAAATATGATAATATCCACTCTTCAGATCTATCTTTGAGAAATACACAGCTCCACTCAAACAGTCCATTATATCATCCATTCGTGGCAATGGAAACCTCTAATTGATTGTGATCTTGTTTATTTCCCTGGAGTCTATACACATCCTCCACTCTCTATTCTTCTTTGGTGCTAATACCACTAGTACAGCACAGGGACTCAGACTCTCACAGATCAATCCTTTCTGCAACAACTCATGTACTTGTCTATTAAACTCCTCACTTTCTGTAGGTGTCATTCTGTGTGTTACCTTATTTGGCAAACTCACTCCTGAAATCAAGTCCATCTAATGAAGGATCTTCTTGACTGGTGGTAATCCATTAAGCACATTATCAGATACAATATCCTGAAACTCATTCAACAAATCTACAACTTCTACAAGAACATCTTCTACTTCCTCCTTACCAGCTTTTGGAATTAAAGAAAAACACACATGCTCATGCCTCATACCATCTAGGAACTTTCTTCCATCAACAAATGTTATTCTTGCACTACCACATACCTTTTCTTCTTTGTCATTCAATGGCTTTAGCTTATGTCACACTCCATCCTTTATCATGGAATAAGTATTCGCACGACCATCATGTATAGCACATCTATCAAAGTGTCATGGTCTACCCAACAACATATGACATACATCTATAGATATGATATCACACAGTACCTCATCATGGTATCCGCCAATCTTGATCTTCACGAGGCATTGTTTATTGACCATGACCTTGTGGTCATCCTCTACCATCTCTTCTAACACCAAATTGTTAGTGCTTCCACTATTAATAATCACATCACAACACTTACCCTCACACTTGCACCTAGTATGAAACAGGCTCCTCCTTTGTTCAGGTTTATTCTCACCACTCAACAAGACTCTTCTATTAATTAGCATTTCTCCTCTTTAAGAATCTTCAGAATGTGATGATCTGGCATCTTCATCTACATGTGCAACTCTGGCCTGGCCTTCATTTCTCCTATCTATTCTTCCTTGGCGCTGAGGACATTCAAATGCCCTATGACCTTCTTCTCCACAGTGAAAACATGTTTAACGGAAGCCTCCTCTTCCAGATCCTTGTCCTCTTCCTCTTCCTCTCTCATCTCTATTATTCTGATCTTGGAAATGATTGGAATTGTTTCCTTGTTGATTATTACTATTACTGGCCTCATCCTTATTTTTTGAATCTTCCTTTCGGCCACCATATGACTGTCCACCAAATCTTCCACCATGACCTCTTCCATTTTGTATGCTCTCAAACTTCTTGTTTAGCTTTTCTTCTACTTTCAGGACAAACTGGTATGCCTCCTCAATAATTTTCATTCAAACCAGATTCAACTCCTCCTTAATGCTTGGCCTCAACCCATTAAGGTGACTGGAAACTTTCTCCTTATCAGCTTCTGCATGGCCTGTTCTAATGAGGATTCGATAGAACTCCTCTGTATACTCCTAGACAGATCTTCCTGCTTCCTTCAAACTTTGCATTTTCTTCAGCAGGTCAAGCTCATAATCAATAGGAATGAACTGTCACTTGACCTTATCCACCATCTAATCTCATCTTGTGATTTTATCCTTTCCCATTCGATTTCGCTCCAATTGGATCTCCTTCCACCAGATCTTTGCATGAACCTTCAGTCTGGCCTTCACAAACTTGACCCGATTAAGATCCTCAATATCTTCTACTTGAAATATTCTTCACATTTATTGATCCAGTCAATCAACTCCTCTGGGATAGGATTCCCTAAAAATATAGGAACCTCAATCTTAGGTCTTTTCCCAATCTTGGAAATGGCTCAGAAAAGTCTTTCTTCTTCTGGATTCAAAACTTCAACTTCTTCTTGATCTTCATTTCCTTCTTCGGCTTCATCATCACTTTCATTTCTAACATTAAGATTCATTCCTCTACAAATCTCTTCTTGCAATTCTCACACTTGTCTCTGGAGCTCTCTAACCTCAGGTGTCACAACACCAGCTCTTCCGCCATGTTCCCTTCGTGGAGGCATTTTTGCGATGCGCGTTGAAACCCTAACCACGGTCCTGGTGCAAACTGCCTCACAATCGGTGATCTGTTTACACAAAAACCCTAACCCATGGTCCTGGTGCAAACTACCTCATAGTCGACAATCTATTTACACACTCAGAAACTTCTGCTCATATCCCACCTTGTGAAGGGTGCTCCCCTTAATGCCACAAACACATAATAGAAACAGTGAAGAAACAACAATTTGCAAGAACAGAAAATGAGCTTCTTATTATCTCCACAAATGTGAAATTACAAAATTTCAGAATTACAACATGCAAAGCCACATGGGCATTCCCCTTACAATATTCTGTAGGACAAAGCCTTGAATTATTGCCTAGATCTACCCAGAACTGTCCTAGACAACACTACGGGCCTTCTTTATATAGGCAATTTCCACCACCCGAGAAGGTTCCAAAAATTTAGCCCATAGGGCCGACCAAACTTAGAATTATTTTATTTTAATATTTATTACATCATAGTTGGCTCAAAATAACTTTTGAAACCCGAACAGAAATTTTGAAGAAAATTTATTTTCTGCCATTTCAGGTGACCCAACTTCCGAAGACCATAAGTCATCGCCAGTTGACCTGATTGACTATTATGACCCCAATCAAGAAAGGCCATAAAGCGCTCTTAAGGCATAATTAGTGCAAGCGCTCACCACGCAAATTTCTGGCCTCATTCGGGGCCTCTAAAGCCTTCAAAATTGAGTTCAAAGTTTCTGTACCCTGCTGCCAATACCGAAAATCTTTAATATCTTCAAAACTACACCTGATCTAGCCATAAAACTTTACTAGCAGGTTGATAAGACTGAGATGAACCTCCACATGTGAAATCAGAACATTCTGAGATCATATGACCAACTTACTAAAAATAGCAAGTTTTCATAGATAGTAGCTCTACACAAGATAGCCCTTATTGAAAAGCAAATAGAAATATTTTTGGGTGATGCAAGATTTTCCTTAGACCCAGGATGCTCCTGCATCAGACACCCGGGGTGATTTGAGAAGTGACCCTGTCACGACTCAGGTGTGTAGAGGAAAATAAAGAAATTTAACCTTCACCCTAATCAGCCATGATGAGTCTTCAACACGTCATCCTTTCCACTTGACCAGATATTCTTCATATGTCCTGTTCCTTGTATTTCTAAAAACATGACTGTCCAGTATGTCTTCAATCTCCTTGGTATCTGAACTACTTGCTGGAATACTCCACTGTCCCACTGTGATCTCATCTCATGATAAAATCCAGCCATTTCATCTTGTCTATAGTAACAGGTTCTGTACAAGCTTTCCAAGCTTCACCAAAATCAGGATCCTTTGGATACAAGTTCTTGAGTTCATTGAACCCAACCACCTCAATCTGCATCTCTATGAGCAATAGTTGCCTTCTGCTAAGGGCATCTGCAACCCTATTAGACTTTCCACTCCTCTGTTTCAAAACAAATGTATAACTCTACAAAAATTCAACCCATTTCAAATGTCTTTGGTTCAACTTTCCTTGACTATTCAAATATTGCAAAGCTTGATGATCAGTATACAAAAAAAACTCTTTAGGAAGCAGATAATGTCTCCACTTCTTTAATGCCTGAACTATAGCATAAATTTCCTCATCATAAATAGAATACTTTCTCTTGGCATCATTTAACTTCTCACTTAAATAAGCAACAGGTTTACCTTCTTGGCTCATAACAGCTCCTATTGCAGTACCACTAGCATCACAATCTACTTGAAACACCTTATTAAAATATGGGAGTGCTAAAATAGGTTGTTCAGTAACTTTTTATTTCAACAAATGAAAACTCTTTTCTGCCCTATTAGTCCACTTAAACTCTTTTCTATCCCCTCTCATTGTTTCAATCAATGGTCCACAAATACATCTAAAATTTTTGATAAACTTTCTGTAAAAGCTAGCTAGACTATGAAAATATCTTACCTCAGTAGCACTCCTTGGAGTAGGCCATTCAAGGATAGCCTGTACCTTCTCTAGGTCCATTTTTAGACCTTCTACTGAAACTACAAATCCCAAATACACTAACTCCTTCTTC
>MU225858.1:2318456-2332084 GCA_018584345.1 Thuja plicata | reverse complement strand
AATACTATAGCCATGTTTGAATTTGATTTGATTTAATTGGTTTAAATTGATTTGAATTGTATGGCTATAATAGTTAATATAATTTAGTGATAAAAATCACCTAGGACATTAAATTTGATTTTAAAAATGAACTATGCCAAAGTAACATTGTCATGACATAATTGGGGGTATGATCACACTTAGGGAAAATAGGATCTATAGTCAGAATAGACCAAATTCAGGTGGTTACAATAGACTTGTCACATGAATCAGCAAGAAGCAAGGATGCATCTCACAATCTACTACAGAAGAAGAATATGTCATTGCTGCTGTAAATTGCTCTAATATTTTCTGGATCAAACAATTGTTGGAAGGTAGGAATATGAATAATATTGAACCAGTGATTATCTATTGTGATAATACCAATGCAATAAACTTATCAAAGAATCTAGTCATGCATGCTAAGACTAAAGCATATTTATATCAAGTATCATTATTTAAGAGAACAAGTGCAAGCAAAAGAGGTGCTATTATAATATGTTCAATCAGAGGAACAATTAGCCAAGCCATTGCTGAAAGATACATTTGAGTATCTGAGATAGAGACTAGGGGTCCAACCCTTGTCTATCGGTCAGTAAGTTGACTAGGAAATTGCATCAGCCTATACACAAATCAGAAGATCATTCATGTTGATGCAAGCATAGAGATGGACTACAAAGATACATCTGTACACAACAAGGTACATACCTACACCGAACACCAGAGTCACTGTATTGTTGATGGATAGGGAAATTCAAGGAGTATATTATAAAAAGGAATGGAAGATGATATGGAATAATTATTTGGGATTATTGTCAAAGGGAGAGATTATCTCATTATAAGGAATTATAAGGGAGAGATTATATCACTATCCATAGGAAGAGAGATTACATATAAAATATCCATCAAAGGGAGAGAAGTAACATAAAAGAGAGAATACATACTAAGGGAGAGATTGTTGTCAAAGGAAAAAGAGATGATCAAGGAGAGGAACAGTCAAGGTAGAGCACATATCAGGAATAGAGACAAAAGCTACTACATATATCCAGTAAAGGGATTAAAGATTGAAGAAGACACTTTGCAAGAAACAAATCTAATCTAGATGAGCTTATCGAGAGCCAGACATTTGTATTAGTTATAAAACAAAAATATTTGGGAGAGATGGATGAAATACACTTGATATATTTCATATTGTATTAGTAATAATATAGTGTGATAATGTAGTGTGTTGCCATCAATGCCAAAGGGAGAGATTGAAGACATATAACTGATTAAATATTTGAAGATGTTAAGTTGATCACCAAAATGTAGAAAGATAATGCAAGACATTAAATCAGTTAATGGATTGTATTTTCATTGATGTCAACCTGATATAATCTAATCAATTATATTCAAAGTGTCAAAGACTTCGAAGAATTAGAGAGAGAAATATTCTACTTTTAGTAATGCATAAAAGACAAACATTCACTATGTGAGTACAAACACCAACGGTTAGTGGAACTCGGCGGATAGAGAAACCCGAGAGAAAAGTCACAGTGATGCCCGAGCAAGAAACCCGACAAGCATTACTGAAGAGTAGGATCACAAGCATAACCGACACTCAGAATTATAGTGTTACCCAATGGACAGACAACCCTGACAGAGAAGCCTAAGGAGAACTGAAGTGTTGACTGAAGCTATCAAAGAGTTAAAACACTGAAATTAACTGAAGTTCAGAAACAAGAAAATACCTAGCTGGCAGAGCTAAAGATAGACTTAACTAGTTGTTAACATTGTTTTCATCAACAAGTTAAAGCCAGAGATAAGTAAATGATTTAAAGTTATTTTATCTAGTTGTCAAGGAGAAATCTACGAGATAAAATTGAAGTAAAGCTTTAAAGCAATATTGGCTAAGATTGTGGATCACACCAAGAACAAGAAAATCAAGAAGATAGAAATAGTGATATCATTTCTATAAAGAAACAATCTAATTCATTATGAATTAGGGGAGTGAATAGAGAAAGAGGATGCTGAAGAGAAATTGATGAAGAACAACTTCATACAGTCCTAATCAATCAAGCTGAGGAAAGAGCTGAAGATTTCTGAGGACACCGAGAAACAAAGAAGCAAAACATCACCGAGCATAAAGAAGTGGAGAAAAGGTATTGAAAAGATACATTGATCAAAGAGTTATTATGAGCTTAAATAGATCTGAAAATCTGCAAGTCTAAGTTGTATGTGTCAACAAATCATTTACTATTTCTGTTTAACCATTGATTCAGAAAGTCTCTTAACCGAGCAGGACTTAACAATCCTTTCTATATTGAGATATATTGAGATACATCCCAAGGAGTATCAAAAAGTTTAATCATGAAGATAGCATGCGATGCCAGATACCATTTGAAAAAATACACTGGGTTTGGTCATAGAAGGTAGCATAGAGATGCTCGATATCAAGTGACAAACTATTCTATTTAAATCCACAAGGTCACACATAATAGTGTGTTTGTAACCTTTAACAGGGTTGGCTCTTCACCAAGCTCACTTCAGAAGAGTAAAATTTTTGGGTTACCGGTCCCGAGTGGTTTTTCCCTTAACAGGGTTTCCACATTAAAAATCCATGTGTCAATGTGTTTATGAGTCATTACTTTAGTGTTTTGCATTACACATAACTAATTCTGGATTGATCAGTATACACTAAGCAATTTACTATTTTTTGATAAATGAAAGACTGCTAATCAGTAAACAGTAAGAATAAGGTTTAACAGTGAACTCCAAGCAGTAGTTATTTATTAAGATTGTTTGAAGGCATTCATCTTGTAGGACTGAAGATAACTAGAGGCTTAATATTATGGTACTAAATTTTTGGGTTGATTTATTGGAATATTTTTTAGGCCACTGATTCACCCTACCCCCCTCTCAGTTATTCTAACACTAACTATGCAAGATCAAATCAAGCATCTTCTCCCACTCTCATCCTAGTCTATGAAAGGACTCGAGGCATGGGCGAGGAATACCGATGTCTTATTAATTTATTTTTAAACATTGTAGTATATTAGGTTATCACTTATTAAGTAACTTACAATGAGTTACCCTGGCAACCTCTTAGGGTCTCGACCCTCATTGCAAGTCACCCCCCCTTAGATACTAGATTACCTACCCTAAACTCATAGTGATCATTAATCTCAAAAGTAACATATAGGTACCACAGTTAGAATTGAGTTTCAGTTAAGGCCAACAGGTATACACATTGGTTCATGAACCAATCACCAAGTAAACACCCACACTTGCAAGTCCGCCTACATACGAGCTTAAGGCAAACAGTTGGGGAAAGATAATAAAAAAGATACTAATCGCAAAGAAAAAATAGTAACGCAATGACATAGTACACAACCCCAGCCTCTGGAACATTTTCCTTAGGAGCCAACGTAGTTTCCCCAAAAGCCCAAAAGAATAATACACTAAACAACGTAAGGATACGATGATAAGCAATAGAAGCTAAAACATTAATTACCAATTAGTAATTCTTATAAATTAATAATTAACGTAATAATTAAAGATAATACTAATTAACATTAGATTAATTAATATTAAACCTAATTTCTTTAAAAAAATCAAGTATAAACACCTAAAGTTTATTTTAACATTAATTAATATTAAAATAAATTTAATCAATACTTAAAAACTAATAAAATTAAAACATATAAAAAATATTTTAAATAACGTAATTAATTAATAATAATAAAAAAAATTTAAATTCTATTAAATTTAAATAAAATTAAATGTTTTTTTTAAAAAAAAATATTTGGGGGGGACGTACCCTGCACCTCACTATTAAGAGGCGGGCCCCCCAACGACTGCCGTAAGCAGTCTAGCTGTTGTAGGCAGCCTGGATGTCATAAGCAACCCGTTGTCGGGGTGGGGAAATGGGACCCCCCGCCCCACTCAAATCTTTTTTTTATATTCATTTTATTTTTTTTAATCCCGTTTTTAAAATACAACTAAATTTTATAAAACAAAATATAAACTTCTTTCTTTTTAAATAAGAAAAATGCTAAACACAGTTCTGAAAAAAAAAAAAAAACAGTATAAAAAGATTTCTTTTTCTTTTCTTTTTTTATTTTAAATTAATTTCTACAGCCAAAACTATAAGGTTTATAGGGAGGAAAATACATATAAAAAAATCCATGGCCTTCTAATCAAATGGGTTATAATTTCTAACTCAAATTGTGCATAAAATTAACTTTGGGGAAATCCTCAAGGACACAAAACTATTTTTCTAAGGATAACTCCTAAATTTACAAAATTCACAGATTTAGATTATGTAATCTGTTTACTACCAATTTGAATCCACGGTATTGTTCCTAATCCCTCCTAGGATATACAGAATAAGTTTCAAGAAAAACCCATCTACAAACTTAGATTTAGAATCCTACCTTAAAAACCCTCATAATTTTGAAACCACTGATCCAGCAGTACACAAACAAGCTTTCCAAATTGTTCTTCAAACTTGAGAAACTCCTCCTTGGCAAGATTCAGAGCTCAAATCCCTCAACTTTTGTGTTCTTGAGAAAAGCTCAAAAATTACCTAAAATAGAAAAAAAAAAAACTACAAAACTAGGGTTTCTAAACTTACCCCTAAGGTTAAAAGTAACTCAAATTGACTTTGGAGTCAAAAGATTTGATTTACAAAAATAATTCATCTTTATCCTCCAAAAGACAACTTAAATTCAATTTTGAACTTTAAAAATTTTTACACATTTTTAATAAAAGTTATGAATTCACTTAAATCAATTAATGCAACAAAGGTATATCAATTAACTTTTATTGATCAAATACCCCCTTGATTAGTTATTTAATAGTTACATGATTTAAATAAATATAGCATTAATAACAAATAATCCAATTTATATTCTAACACGAATAACCTTAAACCAAGCATACAACCTAAAAACCCAACATAACCAAAATAAGAAAACCTCATACCTAAGAAAGGTTTCCGAATTCATGTCACTTGACATATTTTGAAGGGTAAAGAAATAGAATATTGTCCACTAATTATGACAATAAAAGGTTTAAGTTAGGGTTTTGGACCTGTTCATTATCTCCCCCCTCTTACCACTGAGACATTGTGATAGGGAACGCTCACTCCTGCCAATCCAGGGAAGATGATGCCTAATACCTGCAATCCTGTCATCATAAAGATGAACATGTGCATACATATAATATGTAACAAGCAATGGTTGAGAATGGTAGGTCATGTGGGTCTTGCACGCAGGAAACTACGACCTCGTCTCATACCATAAAATTGCATTATACACAAAGTAAAAGCATACATATGATCCATGTGCATATAAATAGCGTGTCAATATTGTCAGTAATCCATAACCATAAATGTACTCATAACATGAGATAAACATGATAAAATAGATCATAAGTCTAACTCTAATAATATCAAATCACACAAAATCCATAGATCTTACTAACTGAAATATAGTGAAAAGTCATACAATATCAACTGCAATAGAAACTAGAGTAGTCGATGCACAGGTGCAAGTGGCCAAAAAGAGTTTAAAAAAAAAAACTAAAAGCTACTAAAGGGTGGTCGAAACTACATTCATCCCACCTTAGCTTAGGCTTACTCCTGGAAACCTATAAATAAATAGGGATATAAATCTCGTAATCTCGCTACATCCTCCCAAGTTGATGACGACTTGTCAAAAGGGTCCCATTGGACCCTTACCTACTCGATGGTGCGATCCCTGGGGGTCAAATCCCACTACTGTAGAATTCAAATGAGCCCTAAAGCTATCTACACATCCTCTACTTGTAAGGTGTTCCAATCAAGAACATGTGTCACATCTGGAATATACCGTCTAAGAACTGAAACATGGAAAACATCATGAATGTGAGCTAAGTTGGGTGACAATGCAAGATGGTAAGCAACTGGTCCTATCCTCTCAAGAATCTCAAAAGGGCCTACAAAATGAGGTGCCAACTTTGAACCCTTTCCATAATGGATCAGACTCTTTTGTGGTCGCACTCTCAAGAGTACCCTATTACCAACTACGAACTATCTATCCACCCTATGCGCATCTGCATACTTCTTTTGTATATCCTGGGCAGTGACCAAATGCTCTTGAATGCCCTCTACTTCATGCTCCATATCTCAAAGCATCTCAGGACCTAATAGAATATGATCCTCTAGCCTATCCTAAATCAAAGGTGTATAACAAGGACCACCATACAAAGCCTGAAAAGGTGACATACCAATAGAGCTATGATAACCATTGTTCTAAGCAAACTCAACTAGGTATAGATAGTCATCCAAGTGAGTCTATCTATCCATGACATACATTCTCAACATATCCTCTAATACCTGATTGAACTGCTCTGTCTGACCATCGATCTCAGGATGATATGTTGAATTGAAATTCAGCTGAGCTCCTAGATCGTGTTGCAAAGAAGTCCAAAATGCAGAAGTGAATACGGGAACCCTATCTGATATAATCTTGTGGGGAATACCATGTAGTCTCACAATGTCATATATAAAGACTTTAGCCACTGAAGCTATTGTGTAGGATGCCCTCATAGGAGAAAAGTGTATCACCTTGGTCAACTGGTCAACAATGACCATGATAGCATCGTGTCTGCAAGGATTCATAGCCAAACCTGTGATGAAATCCATCGATATGATATCCCATTTCCATGATGGAACAATATTAGGTTGTAAAATCCCTGTTGGATGCTGGTGGTTTTTCTTAACCCTCTGACACTCTAGGCATCTTGCCACATAATCAACAATGTCTTGTTTCATACCGGTCAAATCATATATCTATCTAAGATTTGTATGCATCTTCTCAACACCTAGATGTGTCGAGTAAGGTGCATGATGAGCCTCAGATAGAATCAATGTATGAAGGTCATCTGATGGAGGTACATATATCTATCTCATGTGATGCAAAAGACCATCTATCTCTAGAACATAACTTGAAAATCTGCCCTCTAAAGGTCTCCCTGATTCAATCTCTACACTCACTTCTTGATACCAAGTATCTATAGGAAGTGCCTGGAGTATACGACTCTAAAAATCTACACCAAGAGTCAAAGCCAATATCTCATGCCTCCTTCAACTCAAGGCATCATCTATCACATCCTCCTTACCCTAAATATACTTGACTTCAAAGTCATACTCACAGAGGAATTACATCCATCATCTCTACCAAGAATTCAGATTAGGCTAGGTAAAGATATACTATAGGCTGTAGTGATCACTATGAAGATAAAACTGATGTCCTAAACAAAAATGTCTCTATCGAACCAATACATGAACTACTGCTGCTAACTCAAGATCATGTGTAGGATAGTTTAGCTCATGATCCTTGATTTTACGAGATTTGCAAGCAATCACACATCCTACTTGCATAAGGACTGCCCCTATACCTTCCAAAGAAGCATCAGTACACATCATGAATTCACCCAATGGATCAGGTACTCATAGAATAGGTGCACTAGTCAATGCTCCTTGAGGTTTTGGAAGGCATCTTCACACTTCTCTATCCAAACAAACTTCTTCCCTTTCCTCTGAAGAGAAGTGGTAGGGTGAGCAACTCTAGAGAAGTTATGAACAAATTAGCGGTAATAACCAGCCAATCCCATGAAACTACAAAATTCTGACACATTAGTGGGTACTGGCCAATCCACCATTTCCTGAATCTTTGAGGAATCCACTAAGATACCCTCACCTAAAATGACATGACCCAGGTACTGAAATTCTAACTGAAAGAAGTCACATTTTTTCACATTGGCATACAACTAATTATCCCGAAGGCACTTTAAAACTTGTCACATGTGTTCCTCGTGCTCTTCTGGGGATTTAAAATATATCAATATGTCATCCAAGAAGATGAGAACAAAGAGATCGAGATAAGAGTGAAATACTCCATTCATCAAGCACATGAAGTCGATGCACAAGCGTAAAGATCCATCCTTCTTCTTGACAAAGAGTATAGGTGCTCCCCATGGGGAAACACTCGATCGAATGCAACCCTTTTCCAAAAGATATTCTAAGTGGATTCGTAGATCACTCAACTCCTAAGTGGCCATCCGGTAAGGAGCTCTAGAAATAGTCTCTTCTCCTGGAGTGAGGTCAATAAGGAAATCTATGTCACGCTTTGGTGGCATACCTGGAATATCACTCGAAAAGACATCTATGGGTTCTTGAAGAATAGGATGATCAAGAGTCTTGTCCTTTGTCTCAACTTCATCTAGCTCATTCATAGATACAAAAAAAAACTGACATCCCTTTCGCATGCTTCACTTGATTTGTATGGGGAAAATCATACAAAGGGAAATAGGATGTTGAACACCCAAGATCTCCATGTCCTTTCCAAAATCATCCTTGCATCTGATGATTTTTTTTCTACAATCAATGTTGGCTTCATGAGATCCTAACCAATCCATCCCAAGGACAACATCATATGATCCCAAGGGAATCACACAAAGGTCCACCAAGGTGGTGAACTTACCCAAGCTCAATAACAATTAAGCACTAGAGAATCTATTGGTACCCTTTCCCCCGAGGCTAACTCTACTTGCCAACTTATATCCTTCTTTACTGCCATAAGTCCACATCGTTCTACTACAAAAGGAGAAATAAAATAATCTGCAGCTCCTGAATCAAACAAGATAGAAAGAGAAATACCTTGATTAGCACCCAAAGTTTCTACCATTGTTCCCTGGTGCTCTACCTGGCGCTGATCCACAACTACAAAGACCATGTGAGATCTACCAGCATCTCCTACTGTAGGCTCTGAAACTGTGACCCTCTATCCTAAAAACTGTGGTGCACGTTGGAGACAATTCTATTGGAATTATATTGAGATAATTTGTACTGAGAGGGGAGGGGTGAATCAGTACCTCTAATACTTTTCTTGGTTAGCCCATTAACCCTTAGTCATCAGTTTGTAATTTAACTTATCTACCTGTTCATCTTTCTTTAAGCATATGAAATCATATCATACATTCTTTTTGATATGTAACAATAATAGAAACATTCATGAAATTAGATAACAAATGACACAAGATATGATATCGCAAAAAACTCTTGTTAAGGAAGTAAAAACTATGGTGGGGATTGTTACTCACAAACTTCACTATCTGTAGATAAGAAGAGCCGATTAAGGCTTACAATTTGGTCACTTCTGATGACCTACCCTGTTAGGAGTATTACAGTAGAGACCTGTTAAGATCTACTTCGTTTGAAGCTTTCAACAACACTATTAAGTGTGCACTCTATTAAGAGATTTACAAAAGACGGTTAAGTCCACCTTCTGCAAAAGGATTTTAGATGTGATGCACTTGTTAGAATGTAACTACATAGGTCTTTGATCTGATGATAAATGCAATCTTCAATTGCTGATAACAGATCCTATAAAGCTCCAAAAATACTATTGATCATTCTTCCATGATTGAGTATTACCTTTATCTGCTCGTCGGTAGCCTCTGTGTGTTCTTGATAACTGATGTATTCTATTTCTAATCTTTGCATGAATTCTTCCTTCTGCTCCTTAGATGCTCTTCGTGGCTATCAATTATTTAGAATTCATTTACTCCCAATTGATTATGAACATCTATTTATACTATCTTAGGTTCAATTCTTGATTCATGCATTCGCAAGTTAACTCTAGATTCAAGATATACAACTTGATCTTGATTTGTAGTTAGATATGCTTTAGATCCATTAGGATGCTTTAAAGCATTTACATAAATCTTACATGACCATCTAATATGATTTAAAACAAAATAAAACTCAATAAATAGAATTACATTGCTTTAATTGTCGTGTAAAACTCAGATCCACAATTTGCGGGTTCTTGATCTGTCTGTTGGTTCTGATGGTCGGTTTTCTTGATCGTCGGTGTTCCTTCTTAAACTGGTCATCAGGTATGCCTTTTCTATTCCTGTCAGGTTAGTTCTAAAAACTATGTCGTCGGTAATGCTTGTGTTCACCGATGATGCTTGTGGTCACTGGTGATGCCTGTGGTCGCTGGTGATGCTTGTGGTCGTCGATGATGCTTGTCACATTTATACTTAGCATTTTTCTCAAAATTCTTTGTCCTGTCGAGTATGCTTGCATTTCACCAGTACTTCTTGTGGTTCACTGGTGATGCTTTCTATCTGTCGGTAATGCTTGTTGTCTGTGTTTTTTCTCTGATTATACTAATGGAAAAATAATGTCATCAATCCTCCCCTTTGACATTAGTATCAAAAACATGATATGTGCAACATACTGAGGGTATTACTATGTACACCTGTGTATACTTCTACCTTATTCATTTGAATGACTCCCCCTATGTATGTGCCAGTAAGTGTAAGTATATATATATCCTTTATCTTTTTCTTTTTGTTACCTAATATATGTATTGTCTAGATATTTGTATTGTACATAACTATAGACATTGCCTTTCCTCCTTTTTTTATTCTAAGGACAAAGGTACTTACAAATTTCCAAAAATTTGGGAATGTGAGGACTTGACTTCCTTCATCATCTTCTCCCATTTTTCTTTTAGCATTTCTAGAGCCATGTGCTCTAGTGAAATCCTTACATGAATATCATAGATGTTGTCTACTACAGACATCTCTGGGGTTGCTATTAGATTTCTAGCTTCTGAAATATGTTTCTGAAGTATTGTGAGATTTGGTAAGATATGAGCTTGGAGGTCTGTGATCTCACCTCTAAATTGGGTCTCAGCATCCCATATTTCTTGCCTTAGCCTATTTGCCTCAATGACTGTGTCATGATGTGCCTTTATGTTGTCTACATGTGAGGTTAGGCTTTGTGCACTCTTAGTGACATTTGCATCAAATTTTGCAAGCTTGTCACTGTTCTCCTTTACAAATTTTTCAAGTGTGCACATCTTTTGAACTAAGGTTATTGCCTCAGCAATCATTGGCTCTAGTTCATCACTAAGTTTGGAGAGCTTGACCTTGTTCAATACCACTTCTTGGCTTATCTTATCAATTAACTAGAATTGATATTTCTTCTCTGCTTGTTCTTCCATTGCTTGGTCAACATCTATACCTTATTCTATGATAGCATCGGTAAGAACAGCAATATGTTCCTTAACTGAAGTATTTTCATCAATTTTTACTTCAGGAACCAGTTGTTGGAGTATCTCCTTAGCCTTTTCAAGTGCCATGTTTTCTCTATGTTCTTTGATCATTTTCTTTTGTATGGATTTCCTTTGATAGAGAACTCTAAACTCTTGAAGTTTGTCACTGTCCAAAGTGGTAATGTCCCAGTTTGGAACTTCAATGACCTCATCAAGTGTTACAGCCAATATGTCATTTTTTACTATTTTCTTCTTCTTCTTCTTTGGTTGGTTGGCAGTGGCTGATTTATGTATACCATTTGTAAGGCATGTGATTGTGTAGATTTTGTTGGTGAGTGTATATAGGTTGAGGCATACTTTTGTACCTATTCTGTAATCACCGGCTGGTTTGGTGAAGACGTCTCCTCATGTTCCTTGGGTGTTTCAACAAATGAGTCTTCCTTTTGTTTTAATTCCTCATTTATCTTTACATTCTCATTCTTTTCTTTCTCTATAACCTTCTTTGAGGTATCCTCTATAGTTTTCTCTACCTCTTGTTGTTGTTCCTTTGATGTATCTTTCTGCTCATCGGTGTCATCCTTCATTTCTATGGCGATATCCTTTGGATTATTGGATGCACCTTGATTTTCATCTATACCCATATCCTTGGGTATATCATCATCTTTCTTGGATGATTTGTCCTGGCTGGACTATATATCGATAGCATCTATCAATATATGCATATTTGTAGGCGTATTGACAGTTACTATGTCAATAGCTTTGTCCTGTTAATCGGTATTAAACCTTGTAGCAGTGATATCTTCATCTTTTTGCATATTTGTTGCAGGGTCTTTTCCTGTAATGGTGTCGACAATGTTGTCTAACCATGAATCATCATTTATATCTATATCTAAGTTACCTTTAATTGTGAGGTCCTCTTTGGCAACTTCTTCATCCTCCAAGTTAATGTGGATGGGGCTATCCAGTACTTGATCGTGTTGGCCATCTTTTGACCAATCTTCATCTATAATATCTGTTTGTTTTTTACCTGTGATCTGTACTTCTTCATTTTCCAACTTAGCTGTTGAGTGACCTATTTTTTTGATAGGTTTTCTTTTAGGACTGCTCTCTTCATCAGGTTTTAGTAGACCACTTCATATTTTGTGAGTGTCTTCTTCTAGCTCTATAAGCTTTCCTTCAATAAATTTGTAAGCTCTCAGTTTTGGTGAGAATTTCTTTGTATATTTCTCCATTACTTCATTGATTTCCTCTTTTGTTGATTCAGCAAGCATCAAAGAGACTAATACTCTTTCTCTTATCCTCTTCTCCTCATGGAGTGCAAAAGTGAATCTAGAGGATATCTTATCCAAAATTTCTTGTGGAACATCTTGTCTTATGAATTGTAGTGGGACATAATAATGTCTGCACATTTTGGCAATAAGTGCATCTTCAATCTTATTTTGTTCTTTTGTATCCCATCTTAACCATTTCCTGGTCTTTGGATGTCCAACAGATGCAGCTCCAGAAATATACTTACATATGCTATCAATGTCATCAGATGGAGATGTAACCTTTGCCTTTTCCTTTGCTAGTCTGACAACGTCAGGTTCATCCATTGTTGTATCCTCTAATTCTTCATCTGTCTGAACATACTTTCTCCTCTTTGCAGGTGCCCTAGGTGGTTGTTTAGCCTTTGTAGGTCTAGGTTTCCTCTTGTATACCTTCCCTTTTACCATAGGTGAAGGACTAGTATCCTTATCCATTTGGCTTCTTGTTCTAGACTTTTTGGTTGGAGGAGGAGGTGGTGAATCAGATTTCTCTTCCTCTGATTCTTGTTGCTCTACTATTTCACCAATGGGAAGTTGTTCCTTTGTGTCTTCCTCCTTACTCTGTTCTTCCTCCTTACCCTATTCTTCATCTTCTCCATTAGAGGATATGTTCAAGTTCTTATTTATGTTTTTCACCATCCTTTTAGACTGCTTTACAGCCTTCTTGACAACAAGTGTTGACTTAATTTTCTGTTTGGCTTCCTCGTAGGTATCAAACCTCATTTGTTTGTTGTCAATGGGCTCATTCAATAATGCCTTTATTGCTTCTATTTCTATCCCAGTTTTGATTTCATAATCAAGCTTTTCTAGCCAAGATTTCCTTGGGCCTAGTGCTTGAATGTAGGTGAAGTCAGTATCCACCATAAAACAAATTTCATCTTTGTATTCCTCAATTAGACTTTCAGGAATTTTACTCCTTGCTTGTAGCATATCCTTAATTGCCTTAAAGTACTCATGCGTAACATTGTCAAAATCTATGCCTAGTGTTTCAATGAATTCACTAATCTGCATGGTAATGGGTCTGCTTGTGTCCCATGTTACTTTTCCAATTGAAGGAAAGTACTCTTCGAAGTAGAAGAATACACATAATATGAGGGAACCGAACTTACATGTGTTTGTCTGTGAAGACCTTATGGTGCACATGTTCTCCTCAAATTGATGCAATAGGATCTCTGCTAGATCCATCTTCTTCCCCAGTTTGATGATTTTG
>MU225858.1:2304060-2315164 GCA_018584345.1 Thuja plicata | reverse complement strand
AGCTTTCAACAACACTATTAAGTGTGCACTCTGTTAAGAGATTTACAAAGGATGGTTAAGTCCACCTTCTACAAAAGGATTTTAGATGTGATGCACTTGTTAGAATGCAACTACATAGGTCTTTGATTTGATGATAAATGAAATATTCAATTGCTGATAACAGATCCTATAAAGCTCCAAAAATACTATTAATCATCCTTCCATGATTGAGTATTACCTTTATCTGCTTGTTGGTAGCCTCTGTGTGTTCTTGATAACTGATGTATTTTGTTTCTAATCTTTGCATGAATTTTGCCTTATGCTCCTTAGATTCTCTTTGTGGCTATCAATTATTTAGAATTCATGTACTCCCAATTGAGTATGAACATCTATTTATACTAGCTTAGGTTCAATTATTGATTCATGCATTTGCAAGTTAACACTAGATTCAAGATATACAACTTGATCTTGATCTGTAGTTAGATATGCTTTAGATCCGTTAGGATGCTTTAAAGCATTTGCATAAAGCTTGCATGACCATCTAATATGATTTAAAACAAAATAAAACTCTATAAATAGAATTACATTGCTTTAATCATCATGTAAAACTTAGATCCACAATTTGCGGGTTCTTGATCTGTCTGTCAGTTTTCTTGATCGTCGGTGTTCCTTCTTGAACTGGTCATCGAGTATGGCTTTTCTATTCTTTTCGGGTTAGTTCTGAAAACTATGTTTCCGGTAATGCTTGTGTTCACCGGTGATGCTTGTGGTCGCTGGTGATACTTGTCACATTTATTCTTAGCATTTTTCTCAAAATTATTTGTCCTGTCGGGTATGCTTGCATTTCACCGGTGCTGCTTGTGGTTCACCGGTGATGCTTGCTATCTGTCGTTAATGCTTGTTGTCTATTTTTTTTCTCTAAGTATACTAATGGAAAAATAATGTCATCAAATTCACTACATATGCCCAAACTTCCCACAAGAGAAGCAGCCACCACCTCTACCATAACCTCTCCCAGAGGAGGGTACACTAGACTATTGGTAGATGCCTCTACTAGCCATTGAATGGGAGCTTTGTATTGGTTGACTGGGCTGATTGCGCTTGTTGTGCTAAAAGTTATGGAGGTTCTTCGACCGAGAACTATTGCTCTACGCTGAACGATATGAACCCTTTTGCTGCTAACTCTAGTTACCCCTAAACTGAGAGAAGGATTTCTTGAAGTTCCCATCCCCTTGGGACTGATTACCTTGAAACCCCGAAGAATAAGATCCCCCAGTGTGAGCACCCATCTGGCCACCATGACTCAAAATCTGATATACCTCAACTAGAGTACCTTTGTTGACTGCTTCCTTGAGGGTCTTAGGTTCAAAAACCTTGACTCCCCCAACGATGAGGCTATTAAGCCCGCTAACGAAATGTTGAACCATCAGTGGAGACTTGTTAATGAACCCTGCATAAGGCTTCCGCTCAAAGAAATGACACTAATACTCCTGAACTATAAGGGCTAACTTTCACGGATTGTGGAGTTCATTTACGCGCTGTTGGTGCCACTGGTCAGATAAGAACCACTCATAGAATTTCTTGAGAAATAACTCCCAAGTGGTGGTATCCATTCTAAGCCCCAACTTATCCTCCTTAATCTTCCACTAAGTGGCTGCAAACCCCTCAAGGTGTATGATAGCATAACTCGCTTTGACATTGGTATCAAACTGCTACATAAAAAAATAATGATCCAACACAATGAGCCAAGTTTCTGCCTCAAATCCAGTACCAAGACCATTGAATGGAGGTGGTCATGATCTCATAAAGTCTCTCATCTTCCTAACCTCAACGGCCTCCTAATCACCCAAAATGCCCTTCCTACCCGGGCTCCTGGATCTCTGTCTAGTCTCCTCCTCATGGTGATGCTCTTCCCCCTGATCTTTATTCATCTTGGGGAGGCAAACCAAAATGTCCTGAAGTAACTGCATAGTTTGAGACTCTGTCTCAACCTCTCATTCACCACTGTGCTCTTCCATGTTCTCCTCATGCACACTCAATCCTAGCACCCGCAGATGCGCTAGGCATCCTACCCCTTTCGCTCCCTCTACTGCGACCTACACTTTGGCCCCCAGTAGCAGATCTAGTTTCAATAACCATTTTCCTATATCAACATTAAGGAGAAACGTTAACACAAAATAAGTCATAAAGTAAAGACATGGTATATGATCATAAAATAATAGTCTGAAATGCAAGAGTGTTAAATTTCTAAGTTTGTTTCAAGTTTTTGACTATTAAACAACTAGTGGGCGTATGTGATTACAAGAGATCCCAGTGTAAAGAAAAATGGGCTCTGATACCAAATGTAATGCCCTGCTAGGGAACCCAAGAGAAATTAACCTATAACAAGTAACTAAGTTTACAAAATATTTTTTTTAAAGTTTACATTCAAGAAGATTAATTAAGCAGAAGAAAATACAATGAAACACAAAATATGAACATAGAAGTAAACTCAACAAGGACACAATTATCAAGGGTTCCATAACGTAGGAATTACTCATAAATTAATTAAAAATTAAATGTAAATATGCCAAAGTACAACATGATTAATTAGTATAACATCTCATAAATAATTATACGATTACATTTGATACCGTAAGGTCTATCCAAGAAATGACATCCACTGCACAAGTCATAGGATATGCAATTATAATTAAACATGAATTTCAATACATTAATCCCTAAATAGCATAACTAAAATACATATACATGATATGATAAACAACTTTAAGAAAGATAAGAGCATGCCTCCTAAGATGTCGTAAGGAAGTACAACTGCTACAAGATCACCAACAATGGTACAAGGACGTCGTGGTCTCCAATGGTAAAGAGGATCACTACCATCCATCCTCGTGGCACCTAAATGGTCCACTCCCACTGTGCTGAGGAGATAACAAAAAATCTCAATCGGTTTACAAACCAGTCATAAAGTAGGACAAAGCAAGGGATCTAGAAAGCTCTTTATGAAAAGGTACATTTCCAACTAAACATGTAAAGACCTATAAACTTAGAGGCAACTGACTCACATAGGAAATATGAAATGAATATGGGGAAGTGTCATCACACGAGTCAACTCTAATGTGACCCAGGCAGTCTCGCTGGACCCCGACTCCCTAGTGACTCTATGCGGTATTAGTAACCTCTCGTACATACAAGGGTACTAACTATGAAAGATCAAATCAAACATCTTATTCCACTCCCATCCTAGTCTATGAAAGTACTCGATGCATGAGCGAGGAATACCGGAGTCTTATTAATTCATTTTAAACCCTGTAGTGTATTAGGTTATCACTTATTAAGTAACTTACAATGAGTTACCATGACAACCTCTTAGGGTCCCGACCCTCATTGCAAGCCACTCTCCTTTAGACACTAGATTACCTACCCTAAGCTCATAGTGATCATTAATCTCAAAAGTACCGTACAGGTACCACAGTCAAAATTGAGTTCCACTTAAGGCCAACGGGAATACACATTGCTTCACGAACCAATCACCAAGTAAACACCCACACTTGTAAGTTCACCTACATACGAACTTAAGGAAAACAGTTGGGGAAAGATAATCGCAAAGCAAAAATAGAAACGCGATGACATAGTACACACCCCCAGCCTCTGGAACATTTTCCCTAGAAGCCAACATAGTTTCCCCAAAAGCCCAAAATAATAATACACTAAATAGCGCAAGGACACGATAATAAGCAATAGAAGCTAAAACATTAATTACCAATTAATAATTATTAATAATTAATAATTAGTGTAATAATTAAAGACAATACTAATTAAAATTAGATTAATTAATATTAAAACTAAGTTCTTTAAAAAAATCAAGTATAAACACCTAAAGTTTATTTTAACATTAATTAATATTAAAATAAATTTAATCAATACTTAAAAACTAATAAAATTAAAACATATAAAAAAAATTTAAATAACGTAATTAATTAATAATAATTTAAAAAAAAAACAATTTTAAATTCTATTAAATTTAAAAATTTAAATAAAACTAAATAAATTTTAACAAAAACACTTATCTTTGGGGGGGGGCGTACCCCACACCCCAATGCCAAGGGAGGCGAGGGCCCCCAACGACTGTCGCGGGCAGCCTAGGTGTCGTAGGCAGTCTAGACTACCATCGACAGCCTAGCTGTCGTGAGCAGCCCACTGCCGGGGGTGGGGAAATGGGACCCCCCACCCCCACTCAAATCTTTTTTTTAATTCATTTTATTTTTTTTAATTCATTTTATTTTTTTTAATCCCCTTTTTAAAATACAACTAATTTTTATAAAACAAAATATAAACTTCTTTCTTTTTTTACAAAAAAAACTTTTAAATAAAAAAAATACAGGACACACTATTCTGAAAAAAAAATAGCAGTATAAATAGATTTCTTTTTTTTTTCTTTATTTATTTATTTTAAATTAATTTCTACAACCAAAACTATTAGGTTTATAGGGAGAAAAATACACATAAAAAAATCCTTGGCCTTCTAATCAAACGAATTATAATTTATAACTCAGATTGTGCATAAAATTAACTTTGGGGAAATCTTCAAAAAACTCAAACTCGATTTTCTAAGGATAACTCCTAAATTTACAAAATTCACAGATTTGGATTATGGAATTTGTTTACTACCAATATGAATCCATATGATTGTTCCTAATCCCTCCTAGGATATACAGAATAAGTTTCAAGCAAAACTCATCCACCAAAACTAATCTAATTGCAAAAATACAACTTTCCTAATAAAAGATATATAATAAAACATACACCTACAAACTCATATTTATGATCCTACCTCAAAAACCCTCACAATTCTGAAACACTGATCTAACAGTACACAAACAAGCTTTCCAGATTATTTTCCAAACTTCAGAAACTCCTCCTTGGAAAAATTCAGAGCTCAAATCCCTCAACTTCTGTGTTCTTGAGAAAATCTCAAAAAAAAAAAAAAAACTACTACTAACCTTGGGTTTCTAAATTTACCCCTAAAGTTAAAAGTAACTCAAATTGACTTTGCTTAACGATTATATGCTTTAGGTTTTTTATTTTAGCTCTGTAGGGTTTCACGAACCCATCAAAACCTGTTTTCCTTAATCAAAAACTCAAATTGACTTTGGAGTCAAAAGATTTGATTTACAAAAATAATTCATCTTTATACTCCAAAAGACAACTTAAATTCAATTTTAAACTTCAAAAGTTTATTACACATTTTTAATAAAAGTTATGAATTCACTTAAATCAATTAATACAACAAAGGTATATCAATTAATTTTTATTGATCAAATACCCCCTTGATTAGTTATTTAAAAATTACATGATTTAAATAAATATAACATTAATAACATACAATCTAATTGTTATTCTAACACGAATAACCTTAAGCCAAGCATACAACCTAAAAACTTGACATAACCAAAATAAGCAAAACTCAAACCTAAGGAAAGGTTTCTGAATTCACGTCACTTGACTGATTTCGAAGGGTGAAGACACATAATCTTGTCCACTAATTAGGACAATAAAAGGTTTTTAAGTTAGGGTTTTGAACTTGTTCATTATCTCCCCCCTCTTACCACTGAGACATTGTGATAGGGCACGCTCACTCCTGCCAATTCAGGGAAGACGATGCCCGGTACCTGCAATCCTGTCATCACAAAGACAAACATGAGCATACATATAATATGTAACAAGCAAGGGTTGAGAATGGTAGGTCGTGTGGGTCTCACACGCAAGTAACTACGACCCTGTCTCATACCATAAAATCACATTATATACAAAGTAAAAGCATACATGTGCATATAAATAGGGTGCCAGTATTGTCAGTAATCCATAACCATAAATGTACTCATAACATGAGATAAACATGATAAAAATGATCATAAGTCTAACTCTAATAATATCAAATCACACAAAATCCACAGTTCTTACTAACTGAAATATAGTGAAAAGTCATACAATATCAACTGCAATAGAAACTAGAGTAGTCGATGCACACGTGCAAATGACCAAAAAAAGTTTAACAAAATAAATTAAAAGCTACTAAAGGGTGGACACTACAATACCAAATCTCTCCAAAGTCTCCACTTATCAATCCATCTTCTCTCTGGCAGATCCCATGGCTATCACTCACGCAGAACATTAGTTAAATATTAAAAACAAATAGAATCAATAATAAATGGAAGGCAAATATCGAAAATAGATGGCCAAGATTAATGCAATAATTTATATGTATATATATTATTATATTAAATAATTTTAACGCTTAATAGTGACCAAAATTTTGTGAAAATTTTTGTGAACAGAAGTATATTTTTATCTCCTATCACCACTTCATGCACAAAATCGACTGCTGGTTAATTATGTTGGAAGAATTAGGGACTTTTCAATTTGTATGTCTTTGTCATCAGCCTCTTGATGCAAATCCAGAGAGTTTCCAAATTTCTAAGGAAAATACAGATATCCTAACCCTCCCATGCCTAAGGCATGGTTCTATATTATCCAAAAAAATATTATGTGTATTTTTTGTTCAACGATTTGGAAGATTTGCATTTTTCTGTTGGCGTGTATGTATTTACGAATTTAGGGTAAATTTTCGGCTCTCCATTCCCTCTTCCAGTGGCAGCTCCTTGTCATTGAATTACTCCTTGGGTCAAAATGGGAATTGCTCACTGCAACAGGGGATTATGTCAAACCAAGATTTTCCACTATCTTCTTTTTCACCTGAATTAACATGTCTACAAACTCAATCCCCATTTAGATGTAAAAATGTGGATGTGGTTTAAATTTGTTAGAAAATATATAACAAATCCTTCTCCAAGAAAACTTCACAGTTAAGCAACAACTGTAATAGTATAGGAAACATTGATCGTCCATGCAATATGGTAAGAAGGATACACTTTCTTTAAATAAGTATTTGTCAACATATTATTCATTTTCCTCTTTGATTTTTTAGGTCGCTGTACTCCTTCAACTTCATACTGGCCTCTGTTAATCATCTCTGGTTGTCACATTCATTAAAATGAAGCATTATGTTATATAATCATATTATATACTACTTAGGCTATACAAAATTTTGGCATGTATCCATTAACAAATAACATTATTTATATGGCTTTGAAAACCATGGTAGTCATTCCCGTCCCACTTGTACGAACACTGTCTCTGGTGTGTTTTCTAGGGTGCGTGATTTCTTGCCGCACCATTTTCTTGCGAAGTCTCAGGTGGGTTTTGTTCTTTGTTGTCGGCTTCCTACTTTGCATTTACTCAAAACCCTTAAGCTAAGGCTGCTAGTCCATAAAATAACCGTTCATAATCATACATATATTAGAAGTCCATTTGCATAAGAATTTGAAGTATTTATATAAGTGTCTTGTTGGGGGTTAACTTTTTATTTACTCTGCAACTGTTCTCAAAACTCTGGAACAATACGTTATGTAGGCTAGTTTGAAAACAAAGGCAAACCCATATTTTAACTTTGTTTGGAAAGAACAAAAGAATTCGGAGTTACAGGTTGTCCAGCATTATGCTTCACCAGTTATCTTTCAACTAGTAATCACAGAAATCCCAACCCTAAGACTACATAATTCTATGTAGTAGTCTTTTTCTGCAACAATTCAACTGTATAGTTTTCTAGTCAAAATCTTTGACCTATGTTTTCTGTGGCACTTTTTTCAAACTAAACTGTTTGCAAATCATTTCTGGAATTTTGGTTGAGTGTTTGCACTTTCGACAATTTCAATTTAAGTCTGGTAAACTGGAAAAAGATAATGAAGTCACAACTGATTTATCTGATGTTGAAAGCTCACAAAACTAGGGCAGATTTACTTACGCCAGGTAATTTAATATAGTTTTGTTATTCTCATAGTAATTATTTTAGTTGCAGGCAATTTAGATCTTATTGCCATTAGACGTTTCTACAGGATAGTCCTTGTCGTGTTGTATGCCTTCGATAGGTTTTACAGGTATTTCTACAAACCTTAAGGCATTAGAGGCTTTGCTAAAGAGGAGACTAGGAGAACTTCAAGGAAACATATACTTTTAGATGTTAAAAATTTTTGTTATATCTCTGTCAATATGAAATTCTCAAATTTCTTTAGTATTGACTTAATATTTCTTCGTGAGAAACCTTGGGACGTTTGCAAAGAAAAAGTGGATTTTCTAATATAGAAGTGACGTGAATCTTTTTTTCAGTTAAGGGTATCTGGGAACACCCCAGGATTCATAGTGTTAACAGCTAATGCATTTATGTCAAGTTATGGGTTGCTTTGTTGTGATGTGGGATTTTAACCTGAATCTTTCTCTTTATGACCGAACCGCTTCACCATTATACACCACAACTTGATGGACGAATTCAGGTGTTGTCAAGGCCTACAACTTGGTCGAAGCTATGTCGTAGTAAACTGAATTGATTCTTTCTCCATAGCATTCCAATTGAGTAGGGAAATCTCTCTTGACGGTATGCACAGGTGGGACTATGGTGCTTTTACTGTTTGCAGTGGTGCAGCGAATTCCTCCTACATTAGATGTAATCCCTGGGTAATAGAGATTTCCTATCTCCAGTAACTAGTTCATATACCCTGCACTAGAAATTCTCTACTGCTGAGGATGAACTTGAATGCATAGAATCAAAAAACAGGAATGAAAACACTATTAACCACGTTTAACCTGTAGCCTAGGCTCTGTTAGCACTGCCTTGAAAAAAATTTGAATTTCTTGGTCTTTTGCTTTTCCCGGGCTTCCTTGTTTCAAAACCAAGTGCTTTGCTGATGAAAATAAACCCTAAGTCATGGCGCATTCTATTTTGCAGTTACCTTTTTCCTTTCACTTAGGGCATGTGTTCTAATTGAATCGCCTTGTCGCGATACCCTGAGAAAATATTCCATATCTCTCCCCGACTTTGCTTTTTCCTTATGTCGTGTAGTCTCGTTCAAAATCATCATATTCCTTTTCCCTTCTGAGACTTAGCGATTCCTTTCATGTTGGGTAGTCGCGGGATAACCATGTCATAAGGCCATATACAGATGGGACCCACTGCTTAGTCAGGTGATCGCGGCAGATTCTCAGCGGTTAAGAAAATGTCTTCAGACTTTGCGATTACCTTTTGTCGCTTTGTCGTCAGATCAGTCAAAGTTGACAGTTAAGCAATGCCTTCAGTCGCGTGGTCTTGGAATGGGACAGCGGTTAAGGGATTTTGATTCAGACTTTGCGACTAACCATCTGTGGTTTGCAATAATGTGTAGTCGGGATGTCGCCAGAACAAGATGGTGACCCAATTCTTCAGTATGCATCAAATGAGCTAATGATTGTGTGACATCTGTCAGAAGGCGAGTGGATATAAAAGATTTGTCGGGTTGTCGCCAGAAGGAGAAAGTGGATTCAACGATTTTGAGACTAAGGTGCTTTGCCTTCTGTCGCGATGTCTGGAAATGATTTAAGGGTAGGCAGAAACATTGAGCGATTAAATGACGGCCGTCAGATGAAAGAATTAGAAGATCCAATGGTGGTCGCGAAGTCTGAAGAAGAAAAGTGCCCTAAGAGAAAAGTCCTCCCGACTTGGCGATTAAGGTCTATCGCGCAGTTGTTAGAAGTGAAAAAGGGCGCTTAGGACCTGTTAAGGTAAGATTGAACATTAAGGACTTATATCCCCCAACTTGGCGACTGAGCATTGTCGCGTAGTCTTGAAACACAAATTAAGCATTTGGCGACAAGGAGATAACCGTGATGGTTAAGGGTAATGGCTAGTCGCAAGGTCTCAGAATCAATGACGAGTTAATGTTAACTGTGCACGACTTTGATTTTAGTTGTGTCGCATGATCGCCAGATTGCAACTCAGGTCAGCCAAAGGTTAAGAATGCACATTGTCGCCAAGTCTTGAGATGGAACCATGGTTAGTGACAGAGGCCTGTGACAAAGAGATTTAATGCAGTCGCTCAGTCGCCAGTCAATGAAGGTGAAAGAAAAGCCAGCTCGTGAGAAGGCAATGAATCAAAGAAGATGAATATCGCTCAGTCGCCGATCAATAGAAGTGGAAAGAAAAGAGCTCGCGACCGAGCGACTAAGGGAAAAATGAAGCAATCGCGCACTCGCAGTCCGGTATAAAGTGAAATTTTTGAATTCGCGAGTGTGCGACTAGATAGAGTATGCATTGAAGAGAAGATGTCGCTCAGTCGCCCAAATCAAAAAAGTGCATTTTGAACAATCAGCGAGTGTGCGATGATGGAATGTCTGAGAAGTAAGAATGTAGTCGCTCAGTCGTCGAGACTTAGGTGATATGAAATGTTAACTCGCGAGTGTGCGACTGGTTAAAGATGAAGAAAGTATCGCTCACTCGCAGAAGATGAAAAGTTGAGAAAGAAAGGATGGCGAGTATGTGACCAAGTGAATAGCATAAGTGCGTCGCTCACTCGCAAGGATCTTTCCAGAAATGAAGAAACAACAAATAGAGCACAGCATGGTGCAAAACAGAAAAGAGACAGGGCTAAATACGTGTCTGATGCCAGAGCTGCCATGGATGTCAGGTGAGGTGGAAAGTTGTTGCCTTTTGATTGGCCTACCGTCAAAGAAGAACATATGGGAAGCAAAAAGGATGGATCAGATATGGTTAAGCCACGGAAAACAAACCTTATTAATTAGCTGCCACCTTGTTAATTAGCTATTGCCAAGTTGTTGCAAGCGGTCGATTATCCTTCCCAGATGTCTGTAGCTTGTTGTATCCTTGTGCTATAAAAGGATCCCAAGATGACTGGTACAAGGATGGTCATTTTTCTGTCTGAAGATACTAAATCAATTGCAATATATCTGGTCTTTTCTGGAGAAATTTCAGTGGAATGTAGTAATCGATGATGACTTCTGAATGAAATCCAGTTCACAGTTTCTGAAGCATTTAGTGGATTTTCTGTCTTCATTTTAGCATTCTAAATTTTGTTTAAATTGAATGTTCAAGGAACATTTTCAATTTATATATCTGTAAGGTAGATATATGAAATACTTCTAGGGTTCTTTCAAGGAGAGAATATACCTTAGAGATATCTCAACAAAGTTCAGGGTAGCAAATGAATCTGATCGATTAGTCTGGCTAAATGTACTGAGG
>MU225858.1:2291034-2302212 GCA_018584345.1 Thuja plicata | reverse complement strand
GCGACTGGTTAAAGATGAAGAAAGTATCGCTCACTCGCAGAAGATGAAAAGTTGAGCAAGAAAGGATGGCGAGTATGCGACCAAGTGAATAGCAGGAGTGCGTCGCTCACTCGCAAGGATCTTTCCAAAAATGAAGAAACAGAAAACAGAGCACAGCATGGTGCAAAACAGAAAAGAGACAGGGCTAAATACGTGTTTGAGGCAAGAGCTACCATGGATGCCAGGTGAGGTGGAAAGTTGTTGCCTTTTGATTGGCCTACCGTCAAAGAAGAACAGATGGGAAGCAAAAAGGATGGATCAGATATGGTTAAGCCACGGAAAACAAACCTTATTAATTAGCTGCCACCTTGTTAATTAGCTGTTGCCAAGTTGTTGCAAGCGGTCAATTATCCTTCCCAGATGTCTGTAGCTTGTTGTATCCTTGTGCTATAAAAGGATCCCAAGACGACTGGTACAAGGATGGTCATTTTTCTGTCTGAAGATACTAAATCAATTGTAATATATCTGGTCTTTTCTGGAGAAATTTCTGTGGAATGTAGTAATTGATGATGACTTCTGAATGAAATCCAGTTCACAGTTTCTGAAGCATTTAGTGGATTTTCTGTCTTCATTTTAGCATTCTGAATTTTGTTTAAATTGAATGTTCAAGGAACATTTTCAATTTATATATCTGTAAGGCAGATATATGAAATACTTCTAGGGTTCTTTCAAGGAGAGAATATACCTTAGAGATATCTCAACAAAGTTCAGGGTAGCAAATGAATCTGATCGATTAGTCTGGCTAAATGTACTGAGATAGATATATAAGGTATATCTATTTTTGTATCAGATCCTGTAATTGCCTTAAGTTTAGTCTTTAATCATGCTGGTTAGAATTATTCACAGATGACTCCATGCCCTCAGATTGAGCACTGGTCTATTTTTGTTCAGTTTAATGATTATCACCATTAAAAATCAATCTTTACTTTCAGTTTGGTCTGTTTTAGTAAAAGTTACAGTGATCATTTCCTATAATTCCACCATTAGCAAAGTTAGAATAATTCAGTGATTTCATTGTTCTAATTTTGCAAGGGTAATCCCGCCCGAGTCTGTGGAGCTCAAAGTGCAGGAGGTCTCAAGACCTTGTTACTGTTGTCCTATTCTATGCTTGCTCAGTGTCAGGGATAAATAGAGTAATACTTCTAAGGAGTATATTTTTATGACAGCAAGAAAAAGGAACAACAGGCTCTACTTGGTCAAATCTGGGTTTTTATTTCTTGCAAAAAATAACCCACATTTAAAACTTGCATTTGTTTTCCATGTTTTAAAAAAAAAGGTTAAAACCTATCTTTGAATTTTTCTCAATTTAAATCCGTGTGATTGAATTCCATTTACATTTTCAATTTTCCGAGTCAATGCTGTGTAAATGTAATGATACCATGCTTAGATGTATTGTATAAACGAACTTGGGTTTATTAGAGATGCAGGATGGTTTTTAAGCCCTCGTTCTCACCAGCTCAAATTAAAAAATTATCACCGCCAAAATTGCTCTGCAGGCTGTTCAACAGGAATAATGCCCTCATAGCCAATGCAATACAAGTAGAGTGCAGCAGGTTGAGTTTTTGCAATGGTGGATACCTGATCCCAAAGAACAACATTCTAGAGATTAGAAAAGCCCCAGGTGTAATGTGTAGTGCACCTACTAAAGCATGGAATGTTTCTGATAACTTAAGTGTGTTAATGCAGATGGATTCCACTGGATCTTTGCTTTCTTCTATTTGGAACATGTTTGAGTCTTTGACTACATTCATTATCCATTGAGCAATGGTTGACTGTAAACTTAGTTGTTATGGCTTCAAACTGAATATAGTGTAGTGTGAAATTTATGGATGCAAATAAACAAATTTATTTGTAGATGATTTGTGTTGTTGTGTTTATATTTGCTTCTTGTGGAATCTCTTTCTGGAAAATATTTAACCATGGGGACATTAGTCTTCTTAAAGTTGATTACTATTTTGGTCTAACTTGCTTGATTGTAGCTAGTGTAATTCTTCTGAATATGTAGTGAACTGCTTATTAGCACTAAGGAGCACCAGATAATATAATATCCATGCATCTTGATTGTAGGAAGCTTGTTTTTGTATGCAACAGAGTTGATTGCTTCATGTAGTGTACTCAAGGAAACTTTTATTAGGTATGATTTTCTGATCTGCTTAATCCTTTGTGAAGATCAACTGCTTGATTTTCAACTCATGGCATTAAATACGGTGAATGTGTAGCTGGGTGAGAACCATTTTGGGAATTTCAATTTTGGTCAGTTGTAATGTGGAAGCTCTACATACAAAACTAAAATGTTTGCAAATCATTTATGATTAATGGGGATTGATAGATTCCCTGCAGAATTCTACAAAGCTAGTAAGGAATGGATCTCTCCCTTATTTCTTGAAGCCTACAGGGAAGATATCTCTGTGGGCTCTTTAGGGAGTAATATTGACGAAGGAGTTATTGAAATACTTACTAAAGAGGATGATATTATTCAAGTTAATGGCCTATTACTCTCCTCAGTGTTTTCAACAAGGCTTTTGCAAAGATTTTGGTCTTCAGATTGATTGTAGGAAGCTTGTTTTTGTATGCAACACAGTTGATTGCTACATGTAGTGTACTCAAGGAAACTTTTATTTGGTATGCACAATCTGCTGGTTTGCTTAATCCTTTGTGAAGATCAACTGCTTGATTTTCAACTCATGGCATTAAATACGGTGAATGTGTAGCTGGGTGAGAACTGTTTTGGGAATTTCAATTTTGGTCAGTTGTAATGTGGAAGCTCTACATACGACCCCAAAATGTTTGCAAATCATTTATGATTAATGGGGCATTGGGGATTGATAGATTCCCTGCAGAATTCTACAAAGCCAGTAAGGAATGGATCTCTCCCTTATTTCTTGAAGCCTACAGGGAAGATATCTCTGTGGGCTATTTAGGGAGTAATATTGACTAAGGAGTTATTGAAATACTTACTAAAGAGGATGATATTATTCAAGTTAATGGCCTATTACTCTCCTCAGTGTTTTCAACAAGGCTTTTGCAAAGATTTTGGTCTTCAGATTGTAGTGAGCCCTTTCTTTTATTACTTCCCCCTTCCAAATTGGATTTATGAAAGGGAGTTAGATTTTTGAAAATTTGGTGGTTAGCTGGGAAGGCATGCATTGGGATAATGAGAATAGACAGAATAGTTGTACAACTTTGATTGACCTTCAGAAGCCTTGTGACAGGATTGAATAGCCTTATATTTTCCCGGTTATGAGAGCTTTGAGTTTTGGCAATTGTAGATTTAAAGTTAAGATGTTGGTTGAGGATGCCACTGGTCATGTCAGTGTTGATGGTGTCTTTATCGATCCATTTGATCTCCAAAGATCCGTAAGGCAAGGTTGTCCGTCAGCCCTTGCATTATGTCATTGCTGCTAAACTCATTCATTTTCTTCTTAGGGACTATTCCTTGCAGCTATTACTTAGGACTAGGAGTATTGTGCATCCTTATTTGGCCCAACTCATTGGGATTCAATTCGCTGATGATATTACTCTTTTTCTTGAGTTGCATGAGAACAAATTTAATAATTTGGATAAGAGATTGGATATCCATTATCTTGCCTCAGGTTGCAAACTCACAGTATGTAAAATTGTGATATTCAACATGAAAGATACTCCTCCTGGTTGGCCTTCCTTTGTGGGTTGAGTTGCAGATGCCCTTCCACAATGACTAGGTACCGTGTTATTCCTTGATGATCCGTAGACGGGGAGGATATTGCTTACACAAGTTCACCAATAATGGATCCAACTAATGCTAAGACCTCTCTTAGCTTTCTCAGTCAAACATTCCACCATCTATAATGGCTTTCAATGCATTTGCATCCGAACACAATAGATATCTGAACCACTAAAAAACACAGCAAAAATCATACACAAAGGGACAAAATCTAGAAATACACATGTTTATATGGAGAAAATTCCTCTCCAGGTCAAAATAAAATTCTAATCAAGAAAGCAGATAGTTCCTGTTCCACTATGTAAATGAGAAGTATAGAGGTTACAATGATCAATTAAGTCTTTTTCAAGCTCCAAAAATGCCAAAAAGGAGCTTCCGATTACCTTCCAAGCACTTCTTGTACACACATAGTGGTATACCTACTATGTCTCCCAAAACAGCGGCTTTCCTCCCCTTGCATTCAATTTTATGCTGCCTAAACCTTTGGATGCCGATGATTGAAGAACAATTGTTTGGAATGGCAATGGCCAGTCTTGTGTAAACGCCTGATCATTTAAATGCCAGGTAGGGAATTCCAAAGAGCCTTCAATCTAGCTCCAGTGGTCACTAGCAGTCAGAGCAAAAATAACGATGCTTGCCATACAATCATTAATCACCATTATACTGTGTTTGAGCGAACAATCATAGCTTTGAAGAATTATTATCCTACTATTAATGATGTGTTTTTGTCCTAGGATTGCTCAAAAAGGGAAAAGCAACATACACAGGCAAAACTCACAATCACCCTATGGGACAAAACTACCCAAATCATATTCCTCTGCCCAAAATGACCCTAAACATGGTGTCAACAATAGAATTGCCTTGTGAGTCTCATAAACATGTTGTGTGTTCATTCTAGCACAGAAGATTGCATGCAGAACCAAGTGTATATCTTATCCAGCAAAGGCATTTTTTTGTGCAACTACTAAGATTTTGTCTCCCTTGCCAATTTTAGGTCAATAAATCAACTTTATACAAATTTTCAGATTGCAACTCCAATGAGGTTCCATCTTTAAAACTTCTAATTTTTTCTATCAATAAGGTTAAAGATTAGTATTTGAATACATCCTTCTCCTGCATTCGGTCGAGGATTTGACTGACCCGCCACTACGTTGCATGCCTTTCCATGTGACTGGAGGCGTTTTGCATCACATTTCTGAAATACTAGGTTTACTTTTCTTTTCAATGGTGTTTGCTTTGAGTTTCTCCTATGAATTTCATATCCCCTTTGTTAGGTGTCATTGATTTTGTCGGGCTATGGGTGGGAGCAATCTCTGGTCCACCATTGCCCTTGTCTTAACCGTGTTCTGCTCTTAACAACAAATATTCTGGCTTTCCAGGAAACTCTGACTTGGTCCAGGTTTTATGTAAAAAGTATAGTCAATTTAGCTACAAAAGTGGATGAATCTTCACAATGGAAACAATTTACACCTGGGCCTTTTGTCTTTTCTAAACCTAAGGATTTAAGAAACAAGATTTCCTTCTTTCATTTCAAAATGTTCAATTTTTACTGCTGCTAAAAATTTATTTTTCCCAATTTTCCTTCATACACAACAGAGCTTTGATACAAAGATGTCAAAAAAAGGAAAATATATCCAAATGTCCGTGTACAAAACAAAGAATTTAAAAAGGTGTTAAAACATATACAACTCCCTTTGTTAGGTTTGTGTAGAAATTAAAAAAGTCTCAAAATATATACACAATTTTCCAAACTATTCATCTCAACCACTCAATAGTGTATCAATCCAAACCTATGGTTACCATTAGAATGCTTCAATGGCCCCAAAAAATTTCTCCTTGAAACACTATAAAATTCTAAAAAATTCTCCTTGAAACATTATAACATTCTAAAATTCCAGCTATATATTATAAACAAACCGATATAAAATTCTTACCAAAAATTAATGACAAAAGAAGAACAAGGCCCTAAACACAAATTAAACCAGCATCCTGAACCTCATGTGTTAGTGTACAGTCTACACCATAGTTTTCTAGAAATACGAAACACAAAATATTAGAAATTTTAATAAAAAGAAGTAAAAAGAAAAATGCAGAAATTATTTCTGAATTGGTTTCCATACAAAATCTATTCCAATCAGCTAGCAGAAGTTAATTCACAGAGCAGGGATTCATAGTTTTATCAAGAATTTAAACATGTCTCATAATGCCATTAGAGCATCTAGTTTTATTATGTGGAAATTAAAGCTACAGTTCATTTCAGAATAAATACATCTGAGCTCGTAAGTTTAGGGTTTCGTAAGGAAATCATAAGAATTCCAAAGATTTACGGAACCACTGTGTATTTGAACAAACCAGAGCAGGGATTTTACAGTTCAATCAAGAATTTGTTATAAAGTTATGTGTGCAGCTAATAAAGAGGGATTACTTAAAACCCAAAAACAAAATTCGTCTATAGGAAAACGGATTTATATGAATGTTGGCAAAGTTTTGTCGTCGTTATTTTTTTGTCGGAACAGTAGTTCAAACGTCTTGGCAGTATTTGATCCATGCATGCTGACATCTATGAAAACACAAATTAAACCACTATCCTGAACCACATGTTTTAGTGTACAGTCTACACCATAGTTTTCTAGACATCATGCTGATTCTGCAAGTTGGTGAACCATAGAAGATTTGTAGAATGTACCAGAAGTATACAGTCATCTTACAACTTCTTAAAGATCATCAGCTCATCACATATTATCTATTGCATTTTTTAGGTGGGCAATGACACAAAGAAATGTTATATCTTTTGGGCCCTTTTGTTTCCTGGAATATGACAGGAATTGGCATTATCTAATTCTGGATAATGCCAAATTCTATGTTTGGGTCCTCGGAAAAAAATGGAATTGGAATTCTGAAATTCTCATTTTGCCCCCAAAATGGGAATATCATCTTCCACCTAAATAGGTGGAATTGGAATTTCAAAATAAGTGGAATGGGAATTCCAATTTTTAGAAAACCAAATTTAATATTTCGTGGGATCCGTGACTATAAAGATGTATATTATATTGCTATAAGGATGTATATATACATGTGTGTATATACACACATGTATGGTGTATATGTGTGTGTATACACACATGTATATGTCTATATATACACACACATGTATGGTGTGTGTATATACACATGTGTGTATATATATACATGTGTGTATGTGTATACATAGATACACACTTGTATGTGTATATGTATGGTGTGTATATGTATATATATACACACATGTATGTGTGTATATATACATAAATATGTGTATATGTGTATACACATGTGTATGTGTCTGTATATATATACACATGTGTGTATATGTGTATACATGGATACACACTTGTATGTGTATATACAGACGTGTGTATAAACACACGTGTATGTGTGTGTGTATATGTACACAAATGTGTGTATACACACATATGTGTGTATGTGTGTATATGTGTATACATGTGTGTATATATATATATGTGTATATACACACATGTATGCATGTATATATACACATGTGTGCATGTGTGTATATATACACACATGTATACACACCATATTCAAAGAAATTAAAAAATAAAGAATTAAAATTCCTCATGCATCTTCTCATTCATCTTCCGAGTGAACCAAACGGGTAAGACTATATTCCGGATTTCATTTTGAGGATAAGCATCTTCCTGAATATGCAACATCTTCCTGAATTGACCATATCCAGGATATGGTATTCCAGTACCCAAACAGGGCCTTTATTACACCGAAAGTGTTCCCTTATATGTGTGGATTGAAGCTTGGAACAGAGGGCATGAACGTCTAGAGAGATTTACAATGTGCTGTTGAAATTTCATTTTTATGTGGGTGGAGATGTTTGGCAATAAGTTCTATAAATATGAAAGTGGGCTTAAAGATGAAAGTGGGCTTAGAGATACAATTGCAAATTTAATTTGTTTTTCAATTAAATTTACTTTTTGGACTGTTAATTACAATTGAGCTGAAATTGGGCAAACTGGAGATTGAAGGTGACTATGATTACACTAAATGCAGTTAGAACCCGTAATGCCTCAAATTGGAGACTGCTAGCAATATTAGAGGTCATTCTAAATTTGGTAGATAAATTTGAGTCTACAACGGTCAATCACATCTACCGTGAAGGAAACCACTTGGCAGACAAGCTAGCTAATCCGACAACATTGGGTATAACTCTCAAGTACACTTGTCCTTCCTCAATGGATACGGAATTAGAGTGAGCACTTGAAGCATTTACTTCACAGCCCAATCGGTCTAGTCAAATTCAAATCTGAAATTGGCGGAAGGGGGCAATACACGGTCACATCGCACTTCATCCGAAATCTGAGCAGGAATTGATCACAATATCATGACACCGCCTGTTCTTTCTAACATTGCTTGATGCTCTCTATCTGTAGTCTTTATGAACATATGATAGTCCTTTCTCTTCTCCCTGACATTGCTTGATGCTTCTTTTCAATTCTCATTTCGACCAGATGATAATTCTTTTTGGGGATCGTAGTCTTTCCTACATCACTCTTCTCCAAAAGTGAACACATAGGCAGGACATTCTTTGAGCTAAATATAGATAAAGCCAGATGAGGAAACTTGCTATTAGTTATCCTTCTCGGGTCGTATAGCCAAAAAAAATTCTCATTCCTGCAGGCTAAAATTAGTAAGAATTCAAATTATCTCCATTTTGGGCCCGTAAATGGTGAAAGAATGAGTGAGTATTGATAGTATGGGGAAGGATGTGACATATTGATTGCAAGTTGCATGGTTTACTGCCCTTTTGTTGGGATATACGCATAGCCACAAGCGGTGATTGTATAGCACACTCTATAGTTTGGATTGTGAATATTTGGTATTTGCAAGACAGATTGACTTAGCAGGGGTTATTTTCTTCACCGAACAGATAGCTATGGACTCTCTGATCAAGTTGAGATCAAATGTGGAACAATATGCCTTTGACAACCCCATAGATACTCCCAGGTTACAAGAGGTTTGCAACTTCCACCATAGACTGGTATTTCATGTAGTTAGGAACCTCCTAGGCTTCAACTTTCTTAGCACCAATCATCATTTTAGAGTGAAAACAGGCATTTGTGCGGGCTGTCTTGCAAGTATACTGGTTGCAGGGGTACTCAAAGTCATGGCAGAGGAGCTATGTCATTGCCTCTTCAATGAAGATTATTTGGTGGGTTTACATGGGGCGATCATAAACATCGATGGGGAGTTAACCACCCCAATACCTTGGGATTTAGCAACGGTTATGACTATAGGAGAACCTTTTCCAAGCTTTGCCTCAGACACAAGAAGAAATATCTATGGCGGGCCTCCCAGACGCCTCTTCATCCTATGGGGGTGGGAGTGGGAGGATCATCAAATAAGAAGATTTATGATGAAAAGAGACATTGCCTTCCTTTCAAAATTTCTAGGCTTGGAGGATGGTTTGGATACACCCTTTGGTGATGAACTGGACAGAGATCTAGAGTGGGTGTATCAATACAAATTTGAGGAAAAGTTGGATGGCCTGGGAAGCAAGGATTCCTCTGAAAATGAGGAGGATGAAGAGGAAGAGGAAAAGGATGGGGAAGATGAGGAGGAGGAGGATGAAGATGAGGATGCATAGGAGGATGCAAAGGATGCAGACCATGATGAGGATGAGGCAAGGGAGTAATAGGATTCAGATCACTGATACAATTTAGATGATCATGATGAATCAGACGATACAGCATCAGATGCCAACAATGAGGATGGATCCTCTTCGTCCTTGTGAAAGGGCACAAAGCTAAGTGCTTCTGAGCTTTTTTGTCATTTTAGTGCTCAAAATTTTCTGTTATTAAGTTTGCTTAACAAATATTGTGGGGGCTCATTGTTAGACTGATAAGTTTTAGTGGGAGGGAGCATCTGTTTGCTCCATTTTGGTTTGGGCATATAGCCTCTAGCTGTCTCTCGATTATAGTTTAGACTTGTTTGTAATATTTAAGATTAATATATCTATTTCGGCTTCGGTCTCTTATGCATCAAAAAAAATCAAGAGACATTGATGGCAGGGGATAAAGGGGACTTAATTCATGTCTAATGAATTCAGTTCACATAAATGGAGAAGTGTCCATTTTACCTACTCACATGATGCTCTATTCCTTTTTGATGACATTATTTTGCCATTAGTATACTCAGTAAAAAACACAGACAGCAAGCATTACCGGCGAACCACAAGCAGTAACGGTGAAATGCAAGCATACCCGACAGAACAAAGATTTTGAGAAAAATACTAAGTATAAAAGTGACAAGCATCACCGGAAACCACAAGCATCACTGGCGACACAGTTTTCAGAACTAACCTGACAGGAACAGAAAAGGCATACCCGACGACAAGTTCAAGAAAGGAACATCGACGACCAAGAAAACTGACCATCAGAACTGACAGACATACAAAGAACCCGTAAATTGTGGATCTAATTTTTACACAATGGATAAAGCAATGTAATTCTATTTATAGAGTTTTATTTTGTTTTACATCATAGTTTGATGGTTATGCAAGATTTATGTAAATGCTTTAAAGCATCCTAACGAATCTAAAGCATATCTAACTAAAGATCAAGGTCAAGTTGTAAACCTTGGATCTAGAGTTAACTTGTGATGCATGAATCAAGAATTGAATCTAAATTAGTATAAATAGATGTTCATACTCAATTGTGAGTACATGAATTCACATTATTGATAGCCGCGAAGAGCATCTAAGGAGAAAAAGGCAGAATTCATGCAAAGGTCAGAAACAAAATATATCAGTTATCAAGAACACACAGAGGCTACCGATAAGTAGATAAAGGTATTATTCAATCATGGAAGGATGATTATTAATATGTATGAAGCTTTATAGGATCTGTTATTAGCAATTGAAGATTGCATTTATCATCAGATCAAAAACTTATGTAGTTGCATTCTAACAAGTGCATCACATCTAAAATCCTTTTGTAGAAGGTGGACTTAACCGTTCTTTTCAAATCTCTTAACAGTGTTGCTAAAGCTTCAAACGAAGGAGATCTTAACAGGTCTCCACTGTAATACTTCTAACAGGGTAGGTCATCAGAAGTGACCAATTATAAGCCTTAACCGACCCCTTCTTATCTGCAGATAGTGAAGTCTTGTGGGTAACAATCCCCACCATAGTTTTTACTTCCTCAACATGAGTTTTCTGTGATATCATATCTTGTGTCATGTGTTAACTATTTTCATGAATGTTTCTATTATAGTTACATACTAAAGAATTTATGATATGGGTTGCATATGCATAAAGAAAGATGAACAGTTAGATAAGATAAATTACAAACTGATGACTAAGGGTTAATGGGCTAACCAAGAAAAGTTTTAGAGGTACTGATTCACCCCTCCCCTCTCAGTACATC
>MU225858.1:2263746-2280258 GCA_018584345.1 Thuja plicata | reverse complement strand
TTTCCCACATTCTGCAAGTTTGGAATCTTGAGCCTCGGCCCCACAGTGATACAGGTTGGATTCAATGGTGGAATGACGCCATTGCCCACACTGCGAGATTTCTTCGCATCTATGGCCGTCAGCTAGCCTACTTCAGAAAGTGTGCTTATGAAGCTAATACCAAGGCTTTGTGTAGTGTTGCTGAAGCACTTACGTTAAACCCTTTTGATACAGAGCTCCAGCTTCAGTTGGCCCAGCTTCGCCATGAGAAGCAAATTGATGATGCCTATGCTGCTCGTGGTGCTCAAATCAAAGCCCGCCTCCATTGGCTGGAAGTGGGCGACAAAGCTTCCAAGGAGTTCTTTCAGGCTCTCAAAGCTCGTCATACCAATGCTGGTATTCAAAAGATTAAGCAAGGATCTGAGACCCTCACTGAGTTACCATCTATTCTTCAAGACTTTGTACAGCACTATGAGCAAGTCTTTGCTTCTCAAGGCAATTCAGCTGCTCGAGATGAAGCTCTCAAGGCTTGTATTGCTGTTACTCCAAACCGCCTTGCGGTTGAGCAGGGTGCCTTCTATGAGCAAATGCTTACCATATCAGACCTCAAGGAGGCAGCTTTCTCTATGGCCAATGATAAATCTCTAGGATGTGATGGCTTCCCCTGTGAATTCTACAAACACCTCTGGGATGCTGTGGGTTCTGATTTGCACAAAGTTTACCTAGAAGCTTTTCACAACAAGAGTTTAGGAAACATAATTAACAAAGGAAATATTAAATTCATACCTAAATCTGGTGATCCGGAGGATATCTGCAACTGGAGGCCCATCACTCTATTGAATGTCTCGTACAAGATCATTGCTAAAGCCTTAGCTCTCAAGATCAAACATCTCCTTCCCCTCATTGTTCGTCCTGAACAAACTGGTTTCATTAAGTCCAGGTATATTCTTGACAATATCATTGCGGTTTGGGAAGGGATGGAATGGGCCCACCAATCCAAGCAGGCTGCTATGTTCCTCAAAATTGACTTTGCTAAAGCTTATGACCGCATTGAGTGGCCTTTCATTCTGGCTATGCTTCAAGCTCTGGGGTTTGGGCCTCATTTCCTGCAATCTTTGGAAATGCTATTTGGAGATGCTTCTGATTGCATTACTATCAATGGGGCCCAATCTGACACCTTTGGGCTTTTTAGATCCATCCGGCAAGGTTGTCCACTAGCTCCTGCCTTATATGTGCTTGCTGCTGAAGGCTTTGGGTATTTGCTTGCCAACTCTGTTTCTACTGGTTTGGTTCGGGGCATTTCACTTCCTGATTCTTCCTCTCAGTTGGTCAATGGTCATTTTGCTGATGACTCCTTTCTCACTCTTATTGAGGATGAGGAGAACATTTCCAATGCCTTACATTGTTTGGACACCTTTTGTCAAGCCTCTGGATCAGCCATTCAATGGTGCAAAACTCTTTGTTTCAGGCAATCCTTTCTTCCTAAGCCGCCCTGGCTTGCTAGTTTCAGTTGGAAATGGGTGCAACATGGGGAAGTTTTCCGTTTCCTAGGCATCCCTTTTGCCTTCCACGGCTCTGCTGTGGAATTATGGAATGCTGTTCTTGCTAAAATTGAGAAAAAGTTGCATTACTGGATATGCAAGTCGCTTTCTCTTGCAGGGAAGTTTCAGTTATGTTCGAAAGTGCTGGCTGCCACCCATGTTTACTATTCCTCTTGTTGGGCTCCCTCCAAGGCCTCTTATCTCAATCTTGAGCGTCTGCTCAGAGACTTTCTTTGGGCCTCTGGGGCTGATGGCCATGGGTTTCATAGGGTTGCCTGGGAATACTGCTGCCTTCCCCGTGACTTTGGAGGCCTGGGCCTTCTTTCCACCCAGAAGCAAGGGCTTGCTCTTTGTGCGAAGTGGATTATTCGAGCTCTCACCGGCGATGAGGCATGGAAAATCCTTGTCAGACACTGCATTTCTGTCGGGTTTCCGGTTCATCGGCCTGCCTGGAAGGGCCTTGGCCTCCAAACCTTGCTCACTATGAGAGAACCTGTTCAAATTCAGGGTACCTTCATCATCAAAAGCATATGGAAATCCTGGGAAGCTATCAAACCCTGGCTTTGATGGGATGGTGATGCTTTTCACAATGGGATTTCTTTCAATCAGTAGAGTCTTTGGTGGTCTCCTCTGTTTTCCATTCAGGGAATACCCTTGGCCAAAACTCAAGGGGCTTGTGCTCTGCGTTTTTTCAAATGTGACATTCGGACTCCCAAGGATCTTTTTTCCAGAGTCTCTATGGGACTCCGATCTTGGGAGGATATGCAGGTTCAATTTCGGCTGGCTCGTTTTGATCGCCAGACTTTTGATCTTTTGGTTTCTGCTATTCCTACCAATCTGCTTCACAAGATTGGCATTGAGGCTATTAGGCCGTGGTGAAAGGATTGGAAATGGTATCCTGCCACGCCTTTCAGCAATTACAAACCAAGGCTTGGGTATAGGTGGTTATCCCCGCATCTTCCGATGGTGGATATCCTTAACCAGAGATGGCATCTCAATTCGGCCACTTCCCACTGGAGCTCTCATTTTCATACCATTTGGACTACCATTACTGAGCCCAAGATGACTCTTTTTGCTTGGTGTCTTTTGTTTCAAGGTCTCCCAGTTGGCCCTAGACTCCAACATCTAGGAGTTCATGATCCTCGTTGTCCTTTTTGCGGGCACCCTGAGACCTTTTTGCACATTTTTTGGTTCTGTAGGAGAGCTCAACAGTATTGGCAGTGGATTCATGATTTCTTCAAGCCTTTTCGGCCTGAGCCCTTCTCTTGGCATATGATTGTCTTAGGAGATTCTCCCAGACTCCCCTCCAAGTTTACCCAAATTTGGCATACTTTCAGGATGGAGATTTTGTTTAATCTTTGGAAGGATAGAAATGTTGTTATTTTTTCTCACAGCTCTCTTGATACAAATGTTGCTATGTTTAACAAAGCTTCAATATGTAATAATGTTATTATGCATATTCAAGTGTAAGCCAATAAAGTGGCTCTGGAAGTGGCTCACCTGCAGGAGCTGCTCAATCATTGGGGCAATTCTCCCTGCATTGTTGCTCGGGTTCCTCTGGATGTTCTTTCTGCTGAGGGCACGCCTCCCAGAGGCCATCGTCGCGGGCGTAGCTCCTCTACGCGCCGCTCACACACGCCACGGTCCCAGGTCCCTCGCCATCACTCCCCGAGAGGTGGCGGGGATGGTTGGTGGCGCCGTTCGGCTTCTCCACCTCCTCGGTCTTCTGGATGGGTGCCAGCTCTGGCGCAGTCTGCCCCTCCTGATGCTCTTGGTGCTCGCCGTGGCTGGGATTGGCCTCCTGCCACTTCTTCCAAGTTTCCCCGCCTGGTGCTTGCTATTTCCCCGCCTAGGACGGATGAAAAAGATAAAGAAAAGGAAGATGATGACGGTTGGTCGCTTCCCGACCCTCCTGTCAATCCCACTAAGAAGTGGGGATCGGATGATAAAGATCCTCCATCTTCTGCTGCCTAATGGCATTATGTTTTTTTTATGAATAGTTTTTCATTTCTGGCTTTGCCGTGTGAACTCTACGGGGTGATTTCTATATCCCCCAGCCCCTTTTTTGTGGATATGTATCTTTAATATTTATTAATAGAAAAGGAACTATTCATCAAAAAAAATTATGGGGTGTGAAAATCATATTGGTCCTTTTGTGTTCTCTTGTACACCATGTCAAACCAAAGATTGAATTTCTTACCCTACACAATTATTGTTGGGACATATTACATTTGCAATTAGGTTTTTTTAGTTAGATTAGATTAAATAAAATAAATGTTAGTAATAAATAGTTAGGCTAGATAATTGTTAGGACATATTACATTTGCAATTAGGTTTTTTAGTTAGATTAGATTAAATAAAATAAATGTTAGTAATAAACAGATAGGTTAGTTAAGTTATTCTTGTAAGGTGGTTGATAACAACAATACAATGCTTTATAGACATTTACGACATATTTGTAACCTACCAATGATTAAATCAATTTATATTCATATGAATCAATCAATTTTTCTATTCTACCCTTCTTGAGCCTAACAATGGTATCAAAGCCACATTGCCATAGAAAGAAAATTGTAGAGGACTCAGAACTAGAAGGTTATGCTTTGAAGAAGAATAGAGATACCTAGACCAATGTGTAATAAAGACTAGAAGAGCCAGAGAGTTTAATAAATTATGGCAATGATATATTTATTTTAGTGAGAGTGGTAAGTCTTGTGATCGGGCATTTTTAGTTATTTAATTGACAAAGAGTTTGAATAAAAAATATACATTATGATGATGTTCCCTATTATCTATTGTGAGATTTATTTTCATTATTCATGGTACAATTTGGCCCCTTCATTTATATTTGACAGCAGGGGAGAATATTGGTGTGGTTTCTAATTCTTGACAAAGGGCTTTCACATGGAACAATTAGCTAATTTATCAGGCAAGAGTTCCTTAAACTAGGTGCATGTCTTTTCATTTCTAATTTTAGTTCTTTCATTGTAAACAAGGCATTACAATTTTATTATGGTGTTAACACTTGCAAGAGGAAGGTGGAATATAGTACAAGACAACATGGAATGAAATAGATGTCATTTTGGTAGGCATACAACCAAAATCTATGGCAAATGCCAACATTTGCATTCATAGAGCTGCAAACTCTTATATTTAGTTCAATAATTCAGTGGCATGAGAATTCTAAATTTTTAAATCTTATTTTATATTTATCTTTTATTAGATAGGGTCAACTGCCACAAGATTCAAGATTTGTTTTGGTTGATCTCTATTATATTTACATACAAAGTGTGAAAGCTTAGACAACACATCTGAATTTATTAATATGATGCCTCAAAAGGATTTCATCTCAATGGAATGCAAGATTATAAAGTATTAGTATTTTTTTTTAATATATAATAAATTCTTGAAATTGAAGGGATGAAGAAGTGGCAAGATCTCTTAGGGAACATAAAAAAACAAGCTACATCTTAGCACAACATTCTTAGGCAACTAGAGTTGGACACTATAATCCAATGGTTATGTGGTTAAGTCCAATAGGGGTTGCATTGAAACTAGTGCCTAAGGGTGGTGATAATCCACATCATGCTAGAGGATGAAGACACTCAAAGCTAATTGTCAAATTATCAGTATATGAAACCTCTTTATCTGTCATTTGTGTCTTTTTGAAGAAGAAGAAGAAGAAGAATGGTCTCTTGGCTAAACATTTTCCCATGACTGATGATATTAGTGGTGTGCTAACTTGGGCCAAGATAAATATTGGGATACTTAATATGTACATTTCCTAGGTGCTAAAGAAGGTGTCTATCATGCAACATTTCTTGTTTGATTCAATTTTAAAATTGGATTGAGATTTTTTACTAGAGGTTGGAGGCAATCGAGGCAAGAGGTATTTTATCATCCCAAGATAACTTCTCGCTAAGGGATGATTAATTACACAAGAAGCACCCTATTTGTGTCTCTAAAAAAATTGGGGGCTTGGCATCATCTTTGTCTCTTCAAGGAGCAAGTGGTGGAAAAATTCTTGTGGGTGTACTTTGTTGTATTCATATTTGTTTGATGATTTATTGAGCACTTGAGGAGACATTAGACACACTTGGAGGAGATGTGGACTTTTGAAGAAAAGGTGTCTCATGTGTAGACATGTAGTTTATTATTTGTACAATAGTGGAGGGATTTTTTCCATGGCACTTGAGGAGGTGTTAGACACACTTAGAAGAGATGTGGAATTTCAGAGGAAATACATCTCATGAGTAGAACTAGAGGAGGCATTAGACACATTTGGGGAGATGTGAAATTTCAAAGTAAATGTGTCTCATTATGCATAGAGGGTTGGACAATTTTATGTTCTCTCATATTGTGCAAATGGTTTCAGATTCTATAGTTAGGAGATGCACTGATGCAATCAGTTTGATGTTTCATGGGTCAGTGAGGAGGATTGTGAAGGAACTTCATCAAAATGTCCATAATGCTTGGGTTTAAAACCCTTTCAATGTTATGTCCTTTGTTCAGATTAATGTAATAAGGGAGGATTGTTGGAGCATATTACGATTTTAATTAGGTTTTATAGTTAGATTAGATTAAAAAAATGTTAGTAATAAACAAATAGGTTAGTTGGAAAGTTATTTCTATAAGGTGGTTGATAATAGCAATACAATGCTTTATAATCATTTTTAGTATATATTGTAACCTATAGATGATTAAATCGAGTCATATTCATATGAATCAATCAATTTTTCTATTCTTCCCTTCTCATGCCTAACAATTATCACATGTGGAATCTCAAGATTTCTTACTTGTAATCTTAGGGCCTTTGGAAAATTTTGGATTAACCAACTTGATTTTACTAAGGTATTTAAGAAAATTTTTCATCAAAAAAATGGATGAGGCAAAATGACTTATTGGTCTCCATGTTTCTAATAATCTTTTACTTCATGTTGAGAAGGGTAAGACATCTAAAGAGGTGTGTGACAAGCTTGGCAAGTTTTATGGTAAGGTCAATTAGTTCAGGATCTTGTAGATCAAAGTAGGTCTCACTTCTCTTTCTCCAAATGTGTTTCCCACTATTTAGGACTTTCTTTCACAATTCAAGTTGATTTTGTTGATTTAAAAGGATGTATCCTATCTAAGCTTAGAGGCACCTTTTAAGTATTTTCCTCCAATTTGTATTCTATTATAAATTATATGGGAGAAGATCATAAGATGCCTACTTTTTGAGGTATTTTGAGATGGTTTGACTAGGGAGCATGACAAATTGATTTAGATGGATGCTCTTCTTAAGATTCATGCTTTGATGACTCAATCTTCCAAGGGAAAGTGCAAGAATAAGAATAATCCCAAGCTATATTCTCCTATAAATGGTGAGGCTCACTCTAAGCCTAAGGCAAAGAATGATCATAAAAAAATTTCCCACATGCTCCTCCTAACTTAGGGGGTTCCTCCTCCAAGTCTAAGAAGAAGAAGGAGAATGGTGCCTTTTGTGGAAAACATGGGCATAATTATGCATATTATTTTGTGAGGCTATCATCATTAGAGGAAGCTACAAGGAAGCACAATATTTACATTCCTAATTCATCTTCTTTGGAAAGTGCAAGCTCTTTCAATGAGGGATTTTTCCTCTACTAGTGATAGCTGGATTCTTGAGTTTAGGTGTTTCGCACCACATGACTCATATTGTGAATCTTCTTGATTTTATTTCATCTAGTATTACTTATCCTATTTATATTGGTAAATCTTAGTAGATTCCACTTCTAAGGATATGCTCAATTCAGATGAAGGGTGGTTGTCTTGATGATGTTCTTCTTTGTCCTTATATTTCTCAAAATTTTCTTTCCATTTGTTAGATTTGTCATCATGGTAATACAAGACTTGTTGAGTTCTCTCCCAATGATATGACCATTCAAGATTTGAGAGATCCTGAGAAGGCTATTGCTCAATGCATATTTGATCATGTGGCATGATTGTATAGGTTTGATGGATTTGAGTCTTCATTAGTGTTGGAGCTCTAAATTTGTGGCAAAATTTAGAGTCCTATATAGTGATACAACTCTAAAAATGACATCCTAAACTCCATGCCCAATAATTGATGACATGATGGAGTACATGAAATAGGATACAAAAATATATTACTTTTTAATTAAAAGTTGAGGGATTGAGGAAGGAAGCTCTATGATAGGAACAATCAAAATTTTGTAAGCGAAGGTTTTAGAGATGCTGAAATTTTGACCTCCTGAAAAGATCACGTCGACAAAGAATGAAAACGATCAAAAATTGTAAATCTAAAACAAACCCAGTTTGGAAAATTAAATTTCCTATCTCCACTAAAAATATTATTTTCGTACAAGATATTTTGGATTTTAGACCAAAGCCAAATTCAAAAGATAGGTAGTTATTATTTAGTTTGTTGATTAGTTTTTTCAAAAGAAGTTTTTAAATTATAACATAGGGTGGTGTCTCTTCACCTTAAAGGGGTGTGAAAACCATTGATCCACATATATATGTGGTATAAAATGTAAACAAAAAAGGGGGGAAGAAACACATTGTATAATAGAATTTGATCACAATTGCAACATGAGCTTTAATGTACTATTTTTTCAACATTAATAAAGAGATAAGTGCTTTTTGTTTCACTTATGATAATAGTTTTTAATTATTTTCAGTTTGTCTCTCAGATAAATCTATTTAGATAGATTGTTTCATTGTGTTGAATTCTCATGTTATTTGTAATTTAAAATATATATACAGTTTGATCATCAGTTGAAAGGTGTGGTTGACAAACTTTCCTCTGTTCTATTGGTCTCTCAAAGACAAAGTTAAATTTAGTAGAACTAACTGTATAATTTGGTTTCAATTATAATTCATGTAGAAGCCATTGAAATGATGGTCTTGTTGTATACAAGTTATTAAAACTGTCTCTGAGGTGTATTTAGGATTGATATAGAATTGACTCTATTGCCCAAGTAGGAGCAAGACACCAATCTTATCAATATTTGGAATATAATCATTCAGTTCATTGTTTAAAGTTAGTGATATTTTATTCCTTTGATCTACTTTATTTTATATACCTTTTGTCAAACATTTACTATTAATCAAAGCATTTCAATTTTGTAGCATTCAATACACTATTGATTGAGATACTTACAATTTGATTCCTCTCAAGTTTATTTGCCACCTTGAGAGAATCCACAAGTTTTATATTTAGTTATCTTCTATAAAAATCCTTTGAATCAACAAATTTGGTTAAGGTACATTCCTACCAGCCTTGGCTTTGTAGAGCTAGAATTGCAGAAGTTCAAACCTCCATTTGGTTGAACTTGTTAGTTGGAAAAAATAATTGGGTTTCCCAGCATTGGATTGGCAAGTCCATAGGGAATCCAAACCATCATTTTTGGGCACCAAAAATTAGAATAATCCTTTATTTCTCATGCAAACTCTATGATAAAGCTTTGGCACAAACAGTTGGGACAAACTACAGATATCTCCAATAGATGAGCACACAAAACTTGGTGATTGGTCTTCCTCATATCTCTTTTTCAGTGGATTTTGTTAAGGGTGTGTGCTTGGAAAATACAATAGGGATCTCTTTCCTAGGGGTATGGTCACATGTGCTTTGACACCCCTTGAGTTGGTACATAGTGACCTCATGACATTTCTCACTCCTTCATTTTTAGGGGATAAGTATGAGCTCAATTTTATTAACGAATTCTCTTAACACACATGGGTGTGCGTTTTGGAGTATAAGGATGAGGTTCTTTGTTTTTTCATGACCTTCCTTTCATTTGTGGAGAAGCAATTGTGATTTTCACTTTAGAAGATCCAAATGGATAATGGAAGGGGAGTACATCAGCTAGGCATTATAGGACTTTTGTAAAGATCGAGGTGGGTTTTCTTCATTATCACATAGTTCCATACACTCCTCAGTAGAATGATGTGGGTGAGAAAAATAGTGGGATTTTAAAGGAGATGGTTAATTGTATGCTTCAGGCTCGGTCCATGGCTCCAATATTTTGGGTAGAGGTTAACCATTGTGCCAAGTGCATTCAAACCCATATTCTTCCCAATGCAATACATAATATGACTCATGAGGAGGCTTTGTGCCGTGTTAATCCCAAGGTTTCCATCTTTGTAGTATTTGGTAGTGATGATTGGGCATTCATTCCATGTGGTAGGAACAAAGAAATAGAGAAGAAGAGTGAGTGGTTGATTTTTGTTTTCTATTGTAAGGATGTGAAGGGTTATCATTTGTTTGACCCTATTTCTCAAGAGGTCCATTTCATTATGATTTTCATTTTGATGAGTTCTTCACTTAGAGGGATTCTCCATCACAAGCCTCTTCCTTTCTTCTTCCCAGTTCTTATCCAAAGGATGTTTTTCTTCCTATAAATGATGATGATGTTTCTACTCTTGATCTTGTTGATGAGGTTCCTCCACCTCCTCTAGTACCCACTCAACCTCTTTTGGCTCATACTCTTCTTGAGGAGGTTGGTTATCTTGTTGGTGATCCCACATCTACTTGCCACAATCATACCAAGACTTCAAGTATCAGTCTTTTGAGTCATGTTATTTTTACTAATCCTCTAAACTTTTGAGATGATTTAGGAGTTCTACAATGGGATAGTGCTATGGTCGAGCAATATTCTTCTTTGATTAAGAATCATACTTGGGTTATTGTTCCTCTTCCTAAGAAAAGAAAGTTGTTTCTGTGCAAGTGGTTGCATCATACCAAGTTTATAGTTGATGGGTTTGTTGCCAACTAAAAGGATCAACTTGTAGCTAAGGAGTTTTCTCAGGTTGAGAGAACTATCTATTATGAAACATTTTCTACTATGGACAAGATGAATTTCATTTATCTTTTACTTTCTATTGTTTCATCTTAGATTTGTTCAGTGTATCAAATAGATGTGAATTGTGCCTTCTTGCATGGTGATCTTCACAAAGAGATCTATATGGAGAAACCACCAAGGATTTTCCAAGACCTTTCACTTGTTTTCCAAATTCAACATCATTATATGGGAAAAATAACTCCCCCAAGCTTGGCACGAGAATATTGACAATTATTTTCTTTATTTTGGATTCACTAGATGTCACTTTGGTCTGATGTTTCATATTCAAAGATATGGGGAGATCTTCTCATTATTTTTCTTTATGTGGATGATTTGATTCTCATGGCGAGTTCTACTATGATTACGGGTAATCAAAGAAATTTAATGTATCATGTTAATATGACCAACCTTGGTCTATTACATTATTTAATCAAAGATATTTGATGAAGCATTTTAGTATGATCAATCTTGGTCTATTTCATTATTCCCTTGGTCTTCAAGTTCATCAGTCTTCTATAGACAATTCTATATTTCAACAGAAGTATGCTCTTAATTTTCTTTAGAAATTTGGGATGGCTGGTTTCAAGGCAACACCTACTCCATTTTACTTAGGGGTTGTGAACTATCTAATAATTGATCCATTTCATCACTTGATATCACTTTGTATCATTAGCTGGTAGGAAGTCTTTTTTACTTAATACATAGTCATCTTGGTATTCCTTTGTAGTTGGTATTGTGTCTTTTTTCTCTCAATATCCTCATGGGAGTCTTTAGAAGGAAAAAAACATATCTTAGGTACATTCAAGGACTACTCAGTTTTGCATTCACTAAACATCAAGAATTACTTAGATTGTGGGCTTATCTAACATTTATTGAGATAGTGATGTTGATTACCAGAAGTCTACTAATTTTTTCTTTATTTTTTTACCTTGGTTCTAGTTCAGTTGCATGGTCTTGAAAGAAGAAAACTTCTATTTCCTTATCTTTGATTAAGGTTGGGTATAGAGGAGCATTTTTTGCTAGCCAAGAGGCTCTTTGGATTTGATAGTTGATAGTCAAGTTTGTTTTTCCTTGTGATCGTTTAATGATTGTAGCTTCGATCGGATGATTCCAATCAATGAAATCAAATGTTTGAGTGGCCTATCGACCTTAAACATTATATATATCCTCCTCTATTATCATGAATCATTATTAATATTGATGACAATCATTGAGATGACATATATATTATATATACATTATATATATATGAGATATATATTATAAATATACATTTATTATATATATATATATATATATATATATATATATACACACTTATAAATAATTGTCATATATATAATGATGATAATATACTATACAAGATTTCATGTGTGACATCGACTATAATGTCGATTATGAGAATCAACTTAATAATAAATGAAACCAACAATAAATGGAAATGCAAGAATCAATAAAGGTATAGTTGGTATTGATTGTGATGATCACAATCAACTTGGATTGTGGTTATCATAGCTGATAACCACTATTGGCCATACACATCATTGGTATCAAAGTATATATTATGAACATCGATATTGGTATCGACTGTGATGATCATAGTCGGTATCGACTGTGGTTATCACAGTCGATACCTATATCGACTATCACTGTCATATATTATATGTGAGTCAATTACTATATCAACTATCTTGCATCATTGTAATTAAGTTATAAATTGATCATTATTGATTAGATTCAATGGTATATGTTATTGGTAACAAATGAATTATTAAAATAATTATCAAGAGACATGTCTCATGTAGAGACATGTCCCATTATATCATATACATACAAATTGAAAGAGTAACTTGGAAAATACAAAAATCAACAAGTATTATTACAAGTTATAATAGAGATCCATATCAAGTATCCTCAAGAAAAGAAGTATATCATTATTGTATTTGAAGTTCATAATTTTCTATTATATCTACATTATCATCATATAGTCAATCTCATAGGAGTTAGAATATTATTCTAACACTAGTACACTATAGTTTCACTATACATACATCAAGGAAATAAGATAGAAAAATTAAAATTTCCTCTATTCCAAATCTGATCACATCTTAACATGATCATCCCACTACTCTTAGTCTGAAAATCAAAGTGTCATTCAAATTTATCATAACCTAGTGAAGCATGAGTAAACTAAACATATTGAGGTTCATATGAACTTCATTCTACAACTCATTTAGGATAGTGTTATGACTTTGGAGTATTTTCATATAGTTGTAGGTTGCAAACATCTTCACTAAACCTTTGGAATATCCTCACTTATTTTAGTGTGATGGATGTTAGGGGTGAAGGAATTTGTCCTTCATGGGTTTTTAGTAGTTCTCCTTCCTTTCAATTTTGTTTTAGCATTTGGAGAGGTGTTTTCTCCCACATGGTTTTTATTATTTTCTCTATTTGTGATAGATTTATTTTTATTGCATTGTAGTTAAGCATGAAATCCTAACATGGCCTTGCTTCTAGGACCCATCTTATATCTCACATTTCATAATAATATCCCTAATTTGCACTAAAGGTGGGATGTCGGTGTAGGCTTAAGTTTACTTAGGCGCTTACCAACATCGTTATATTTTAATTTTAATTTTTTGGTTAAGGTAGTTGGTTGACAATTGTTCTCGGGTAAAAGCATAATAAAATGTCACCTTTTAAGCTAACTTGATAGACTCGACCTAGCTCGACTCGGCCCAGTCTAACACGGCTGAGTCCACATAGGCGTCACGCGGCACCGGATGGTGCCTATGTGGCCTAGTAAGCTGTTGTGTGAGCCAATGCGGGGGCTAGTAGGACTCGGTCGAGTCTGACTAGGCCGAATCTGACTCTATAGAATCTACCTAGGTGGCATGCCATGTTGGTAGCCAAATCTCCAAAGATACAAAAAAGCCAGAAGTTTTCACTTCTGCTATTCCATTCTCTGCTCAAAATAGAAAATTGCTAAAAATGAGAAGTACCCTTTTCTTGATATCAGAACGACGATTCTTGACATATAAATTTTATATTTTTCGACTGCAAAATGTTGAACAAATTCGCTAAAAACTACATGTAGGTATATAAAGCTTTGAGAAGTCGTTGATTCAGAAAATATAAAAAATGCTAAATCAATTCAGAAATTTTTTTAAATCATAGAAAACACTAGAGAAGAGAGTCATCTTCAATAATATGTAATTTTTTTTATTTTTGCTATATTTTTTATAGGGGAAAAGTTGCGGGAGATTAAAAATGTTGATTTCAGGTAAGTTCAAATTTGAATACTTATAACGGGAAAACTATAGATCGAAAACACTTCTTTCTTTCTTTTTTGCACTAGCTATACATGTCATCTAAAACATATTCTAAAATTGGAGGAAAAAATAATGTTTTACTAATAATGATTTGGTGGGAAGTAAACTCCCTGATTTGCAGTATTTTTTTCAGGAAATGAAAAATAGAACTGAAAAAATCAAAAAACATATTAATTGTTGTCCAATTTTTTTAAAAAAAATTATAGGCATAAACTTCATCCTATTTCACACATTTCATCAGTTTACCCCATCTTCAAATTCCCAATAGAAATGTGACTTTTATGCCCTTGAAGTTTTACAGCTTTGGTGTTGTTAAGCTTTTCCTTTGTAAAAGCGTGACAGTTTATTGTGCTTTTACCCTCTCATACCTCCCTTTGAACCATGTTATATATTTGCGTGCATGTATATTATGTATAATTACAATGTTCATTATCCTGGTGAAATTATTCCTCATGTTAATTCTCTTTGCATTGTGGATGTTTAGTTCGGTGCACAGATTGGTTTTCTTGAATCCTCTATCAATAAAATGGTTGAATATAGGAAAAATTGATTTGTTAATACAAAAATGATGAATTTTTAGTGTTTATAGAGTTTGCAGCATGCATATTGACACCACTAATGTTAAAACTTAGAACACACTTTTACAGAAAGTAAAATTATCATTTCTTTCATCACACATTTTAATCAAACTTGACTACCAACATAAATATAAATCCTCATTCAAATTAAAAGATATCTCATAGTTTTTATCTAAAATGAGAAAAATAAAAAAAATAATAAAATAATTATATAAATATCAAAACCACACAACCATATGAATGTTACATTAAAAGTTATACATATATAATGTATAATGGTATACAAATTCACAAGAATGTGCATCACAAAAATTAAAAAGCATAGATAATACGTATAAACTATTTGATATAATGCCTGGAACACTTGTAATCTTGAAAAACTAAATAGAAATAGAATATTGTATCATTTCCTTTTAACAATGTCAACATGCTCAAATGCTTTATGAATATTCTATATAAATTATAATTTTAACCTCACATAAGTTGAATATACATTATTTTCATATCACCAAAATAAGTATAATAAATACATAAGTAGTTGTTGAAACACTGAGATGAAAAAATAGACAAATATTCAATTGTAAATAAATATAATCTCTATGGTCCTACAAAATCCACCTCATCCTTGTAGATCTAGTTAAGTAGTGTATTTTTTACAAGGTTCTTGCTAACTATATAGTTTACTTCACAAGTGCATGATTATAGTCATGGAAATAAAAGGTCTTATAGATGAAATTTGACAACCATCGTGATATCAAGCATGAAGCTAATGCAATTCCAACCAAGACTACATTCCAAACACATAATGTTGATGATGCTTGTTTAGTAGATGCTTTAACTCCAAGTATTGCAATACACAAGATGGGTAAATTTTGTGTAATGATTTCAAGAACCCTGAATGATCTTAGTGCACCTCTACAACTACGACACTTCATCACATGGGATTGATATCTGAAAATATATAAAAATTACACGAATTAATAAATTTATCTAGGAAAATATTATTTAGTATTATAGAAAAATTTAAATGAAAATATAGAATCCATACTAAATAATTCCTATAACTAATAAATAATAACATTATTAAAAATAATTTATTATTTAAGTACACATCCTATAATTTATTGATATGCTTAATAATTCAATAACACCTACCTTATTAAAGAATCAAGGAATTTTTCTAATGGTTAGATAATGTGGATGCATATAAGTAAATTAATAAAAACTTGTTTTCCAAACATCATTTAACATAAGTACCTCTGAATTGGAAAAAAAACATAAAAGAAAAATTGAATGATATAGTAAACACGCATTTCTCAAACTTATTGTGTCATTTATATTTATAATGATGAAAAATACATTTCTATGTATTTTCTAATTTAGTGTTGTGTCTATTTCGAGGCAATGTATGTTGTGAACCTATGTAAATTCAGGCATGCTGAAGTATGCTTATTGATATGTCTTACTTGTATTTGTATACTTTTGGTGTATCTATCTTTTATCCATGTGTTTATTATACATTGATTCCTTGATTAACTTTATCTAACATTACAAATTTTCTTATCTCATCCAAAGTAAATTATGCTATCATAGGATCACCCTCATTTTAAATATCAACTTTTAGTTGATTATACCCCATTTTCTTTTTACCCTAGATTTGACTATATACATGTTCGTGTGATCTATTATCATGTTGCATAAAAATATATTAACTTCATTTACTAAATCATTAGAAAATCAAGTGATCTCTCATTCATTCTAGAGAATTGAAAAGTGCAAATGTATTTATATTTTCATTAAAAAGGATTAATGAATTAGATTTATATTCATATTAATCGTATTTGATGATTTAGTAAAAGTTAGTATTTCAACATGTTTATATGATTTGAAATTTTAAGAAAAAAGGTGAGACGCCATCAAGTGAAAAATAGAAAATATACTCAGGCCTTTTTATCATGAGAAATTAGATAGTATACTTTTTTATTGTATCTAGACCAAAATTTATATAATGCAAAATGTTAAGTCCATATCTATAAACATGTTTCACAAGTACAAATAAGACCTTGATTGATTGACTTGATCCAAAATAAAATAGAAAAGAATATTTAAGTTCTAGGCCTTATGTATTCAATATCACAACTATTTGTAGTTCCCAACATGCACATATTTGTTCCTTCATTGCTTTAGTTCCCAAAATTTATGAACCTCTCTCTCTCTCTCTCTCTCTCTCTCTCTCTCTCTCTCTCTCTCTCTCTCTCTC
>MU225858.1:2238149-2250467 GCA_018584345.1 Thuja plicata | reverse complement strand
CTCAGAAACTTTAAGTCATTTTAGACTGCGAGTGCGCGATTACTCAACATTTCACCTTAGTCGCCCAGTCGCGAGCTATGTTTCTTTCTTCTCTTCTGCTTGGCGACTGAGCGATGACCTTCTCCTTCAGCTCGTCGCGGACTCGCGGGCTTCAAACTTTCATTTCATTTCATATCGCGACTGCGCGAATGCTTCACTTTTTTCCTTGTCGCTCACTCGCGAGCTCTTTTCTGATCATCTGCATTGAATAGCGAGCGCGCGACATCATCTATTTTCTGCTTGTCGCATGCTCGCGGGCTAACTTTTCATCACCTCAAAGCTTCAGCGACTGAGCGAGGCTTTCAGAAGGTTCTTAGTCGCTCGGTCGCAGACTATCACAGATCTTGATAAATACTTGTGCGACTGGGCGATGCACATCTCATTTCCTTGTTTTATATCTTGGTCGCGCACTCGCTCTGCAAAAAACAAGATGAGTTAAACCTATGCGAGTAAGCGACAACTAAATGACATGACCTCGTCGCGCTCTCGCGCAACATCAAAACATTGATATGGGTTTGATGCGACTGCACGACCGCTTAAATTTTAACACTACTCGCTCGGTCGCGGAGCACAAAACATACAGCACAAATTTCCAATGACTGCGTGATAGACATGACTTTAGCTCATCGCTGACTCGCTAACCTTCAAGTTAACTTCAAAAATAGCTCGCGACTGCGCGATTAACCTCTGCAAACATAAGACCCACTCACTCGTAGACCGATGATGACTTAACATGGGCTCATTGCAATTGCACGATACACAATTTTATTACTTGTCGCCCACTCGCAGGCATACTAAAATTTGACTCAAACAGCTCGCGACTGCGCGATTGACCTTTTCATCAACAGCTCGTCGCCTACTCGCACAACTTAAAAACATTACAATAAAACTGATGCGACAAAGCGACTAAAGATGAAACATGACTTCAAAAAGTGACTTACTCATTTTGAGCGGTAAAACCAAGATTTTGAAAATAAGAAAGCCCGGGAAAATGACAAGACCAAGGGATTCAAAAAAATTTTGATACAGTGCTAACAGGGTCTAGTGTAAGGTCAAATGAGTCTGACTCTATATATGTTAACATGTCATCTACTATGGTCACTAGGAATCAAAAGAATTTGACTATACCTCTGGATGAGATCGCTTTAGGTCTCAACTTGCTTATCCATGCTTTTTTATGATTATACCGTGAATGCACTTGAACCCGTCACTTCTCTTTTCACTTCGCCATCCCGAGCTTATAGACTAGAACTCTACCTCCCCATCTAATGAATTCCTTACATTCCAGAATGATTATGCTCTTGCCTATTACCTACATGTTGTGGAACCTGTAATGTCCTCCACTAGCGAATAAAGTGTCAACATGACTGAGGCTGACATCAAGTATCTTAGTCACAAAATTAAAAGAAGAAAAAATAGGCACTCTGATGGTGAAACCACATTGTGGCAGTATCAGAGCCTAAAAAATTCAAAATAAAAGACGTATCCAAGGGTGAAAACCTCTCTGAGGCACCCAAGGATGAGATACTTGATGTGCTTTTGAGTCATTTCCAACAAAGATCATTTGTGCTTATTGAACCAACTCAACCAATCAACTTGGGTACAGAGGCTAAACCTCAGATCATTCATTTGGCACAATCACTATCCGAGGCAGAAAGAGAGGAATTCATTACATTCTTCGGGAGCAAAAAGATAAACTTTGCATGGAAATATTCAAACATGCCAGGATTAGACCCTAATCTAATCATGCACCATTTTTCCATTACATTAGGTGTCAAGCCCGTCAAGCAGAAGCTTCAAAAAATGCATCCACATGTAGCTCTACTTGTCAAATTTGAATTGGAGAAACTTCTTAAGGCAGTGTTTATCAGAGTAATTGACTATGTAGAATGGATCTCTAACATTGTTCCAGTATCAAAACATGATAAATCTATCCGAGTCTGCACAGACTTCAGAGACTTAAATTTGGCATGTGCTAAGGATGATTTTCCATTGCCCAATATTGATATGATTGTAGATATGACAATAGGGTATGAAATGTACTCACTAATGGATGGTTTCTCTGGCTACAACCAGATAAAAATTGTGCTAGAGGACCAAGAGAAAATTGCTTTCACATGTGCCTGGGGCACTTTCTATTGGAATGTCATGCCCTTTGGCTCAAAAATGCTGGCGCTACATATCAGAGAGTTGTCACTACTATATTTCATGACATGATGCATAAAAAATGGAAGATTATGATGATACTTTGGCTAAGAGCATGCATCGAGGGAAACATCTTGTGGATCTGGGTCCTATACTAGATCGCATGGAACAGTTTAGTTTGAGGCTCAATCCTAAGAAATATTCATTTGGAGTAACATCTAGAAAATTGCTTGGCTATATCATCTCTTCCAAAGGCATCGAAGTGGATCCTGCAAAAGCACAAGCTATCATGGAAATGCCACCACCAAAGAATATCAAACAAATGAGAGGACTTCAAGGTCAACTACAATATATCTGGTGCTTTATCTCACAACTGGAAGACAAGTCACAACCATTCACCAAGACTCTACACAAAGGTGTGACTTACCAATGGAACAAGGAATGTGATGAAGGGTTCACGCAAATCAAATAGTATCTTGCAAATCCACCAATCTTGATGCCTCCTATTCATGGGAAACCACTTATACTTTATATCTCTGCTATAGATGCATCATTGGGTATCCTATTGGCTCAAGAAGATCATCACAACAAAGAAAGGGCTATCTATTACATTAGCAGAACTCTGGTCTCATATGAAACAAAATATTCTGTTATAGAGAAGGCTTGCCTTGCAGTGGTATTTGCTTCACAAATACTATGGTACTACATGCTGGCTCATACTACACGCCTAATTGCTAAAATTGATCCTCTAAAATATTTACTTAGTAAAGCTACACGCACAAGTAGACTAGCTAAATGGGTCATGCTTCTCAGTGAATTTGATATTGAGTATGTAGAAAGGAAATCCATCAAAGGGAAAGTGATTGCAGATCAGTTGGCAGAAGCACCTCTAGTAGATCATCAACCATTGTACATTGAATTCCTAGATGAGTCCATATTACTTCTCACACATCGATCCTGGACTATGTTTTTTGATTGTTCATTTACCCAACAAGGGTCAGGTGCTGGGATATTGTTCATTACACCTCAAAGGTACTCTTTACCAAAAGCATATAAGATGTTGTTTTATTGTACAAACAATATCACTGAGTACGAAGCCTTAATCAATGGTATGAAGATCGCCCTTGAGTGGCGAGTTGACGAACTTAATGTCCTTGGAGATTCATAGTCAGTCATCAACCAAGTAAATGATATCTATCAGAAAAAAGATGACAAGTTGGTTCCTTATAAACGGTTGGTTGATGACCTCAAAAAGTATTTTGTTCACATCACATTTCAACAAGTTCCAAGGGTAGATAATAAAGTAGCAGATGCCATGGCTACTCTCGCCTCCATGCTATAGATGCTAGAAAATGATTTTTGACATGACTTCCTAGTGGAAATGTTACGCCACCTAGCCTATGATTCCCCTGATTCTCAGATGATTTGTTCTATCATTAGACATCACTCATCTCGCTACCATCATATCTTTTCTTACCTTCGTGACTAGATTGTTCCAGACACTTACACTCGGAATGAGAAACATCACTTAATCCATAGTGCTTCACGGTTTTTCATCATAGCTAACGACTTGTATAGGCGCGGTCTAGACAGTACCCTCCTTAGGTGTTTAGAACTCGATGAGTCCAAACGTGCGTTAGTAGAGGTGCATGAAGGCATCTGTGTGCCTCACTCTCACGACTTGACATTGGCCCGTAAACTTATTAGAGCTGGTTACTATTGGCCAGATATGGAAAAAGAAGCTACACAGTTTGCTAAGTCTTGCAAACAATGTCAACTACATGTTAATTTGTTTCATGCTCCAGCCCAGGCACTTATTCCCTTCATTAATTTTTGTCCATTTCAACAATGGGCCTTTGACTTGGTGGGTCAAATTTATCCCTCATCCTCAAATGGACATAAGTTCATAATCACAGCTACAGACTATTTTACCAAGTGGGTGGAGGCAGTCCCTCTCACCCTTGCCAATGGAAAATCAGTACGCTATGTTCATTCTCAACTACAACATTTACAGGCATGGTGTACCCTCAGCAATAATCATTGATAATGGGGGCAATTCAAAAATAAGGATTTGACAGAGCTATTCTCTAAGTTTAAAATTACTTAGCATTGGTCGTCCATCTATTATCCTCAGTGTAATGGATAGGCGGAAGCATCCAACAAGACAATCCTTAAAATCCTCCATCACACAGTGCACAAATCCAGACGAGATTGGCATCCCCGAATCAATCCAACTCTTTGGGCATACAGGACAAGCATAAGAACACCAACAGGGGCTACTCCCTATGCTTTGGTTTATGGAGCAAATGTTGTGTTACTGATTGAGGTTGAGATTCCTTCTCTGTGAGTCTCCCTGAAAGGCCTCGTTATTGATGAAGATAACAGAATATCTTGGCTACAAGAGCTAGAACTACTTGATGAATGTTGACAAGTGGCGTTCGATCACCCTAGATCATACCAGAAAAGGATGTCCAAGAGTTATAACAAGAAGGTTAGACTAAGATATTTCCAAGCAGGTGACCTCGTTCTGAGGGAGAACCCTAAGAATCAACATCGGATCCAGAAAGGGAAATTTGAACCAAATTGGCTCGGTCTGTATGTTGTTACTACAGTGTTTGGGTCTAGTACCTATCAAATTTCTATTATTGAAGGAGAGCAACTCAAGGAGCCCATCAACGCTCTTCATCTGAAATGGTTCTATAGTTGAGACATCTTCAGTATGCTCCTATATATAGTAAAGTCCTGAAAAATTATAAAAATTGCAAAAAGTCCTGAAAAAATGATCATCTTAGTGAAAACCTAGCGATAGGCACTTTGATGTATCTCCAAAAAAAATTATATATTCCAAAAATACAAAAAAATTTGAAAAATTAAAAAATACAAAAAAAAGAGAAAAAGAAAAAAAATGCCATTGATGAAAACCTGGCAAACATGCGTCATGGTAGCAAAAAAAGAATTTTTGCCAAGAAGATGAAAACCTGATAAATAGGCGCCTCTTGTTCCATAATGCTACATCTATCGCAACACCACTTGGCTTTATGCATTTTCTTTCCTGCATTGCTACTTTCCCACTTTCCTACTTACATTTGCTTTCTGTTTCCCATCAAGACACCAACTCACATGGATTGAAACTGGTCATACTCTCAGGGAAACCCTCCTAGTCTTGGGGGGAACTATCCTATTACATTTTGGGACCTACTTCGCCAGAGTCATTAGTGGTTCTCATTGCGTCTGCCTACTGTCACTTAGCTTATACTGAGCTCTCTCTCATTGAGAATCTCCCTAGCATCAGTCACCAGTGGTTCTCACTACATTTGCCTACTGATGTCTAGCTAGTACTATGATCTCTTCACTTGAGAATCTCTCTTGCGTCAGTCACCAGTGGTTCTCACTACGTCTGCCTACTATCATTTTACTATTGAGATTTCTCACATCTGTTATAGTTGGAGTTATCCTCAAACGCTCTATATATCGATACTCCATCTTGATGATTCTTTGCTTTAGTTTGTACATAGCTTTTGGTCACTTTCATGACACTCTAGTTCCTTTCCAAACCCTTATGACTTGACACTGATTCAGTGCCACATGCCTGGGGGAAATCAAATCTGGTTCATCCTCACAACATACGTCAAGGAAGTCATCGTTACTTGGGGACATGGGTTCCCCATTTGATCACATCTTTGGTTTACACTTGAGTTAGTAATCTTGTCACTTCTCAAGGACAACTCGCTACTGACACAAACTGGTGTTTTTCAACACCACCATAAATAGTGTTTATCAACACTATCTTTGGACATATCTGTGTTTTTCAACACACATCGGATATCTCAAACATAAACATCTATCGATAACAATCAAACACAATGCACTCACAAGCACAACGGTGTTTTTCAACACCTCTAAACATGAATATATTCAAAAACTTTGAAACTGGCTAAGCTATGATTGAATATTTCTTTGTATGATGTCTGTCCTCATGAATTTCCTTGATATTTTCTTTGTCTACTACTTGTTGGTGTAGTCTCGATGATCCAGCAACATCAAATAAATAGGGTGTATATGATAAGAGCTCCCGCACTAAGGTAGAACAGCCTCACATCCCTCGATCTTGTTTATTTGCATGTCATGGTGAGGTCGGTACTATCTCCTTGCCTGTTATTACTCTGTTTGTTTTTGCTCTATTTGTTTATGCAGGATCACACTCATGGTTATCTTGGCTTTGAATGCCTTGATACTAGTGTACTCTTGCAACATTAACTGGAAACAATGTTCAAGTCATCTTGGCTTTTGTGCCCTAGTGCTTATGTTCATTTCCTACATTTTATCCGATGAAATTCATATTCATATCCTTATGGTTGCATTGTGGCACCAGTAAGGGTTGTATCGACTCTGATGTTCCAAAAAATGCTCAATGATGATGATTTTACGATGGGTCTCACAACCATGTCCTAGGGATTGCATCTAGCATAGGATTACATTTTCATTCTAGACTTGCATTGTGGCAGCAATTCGATGTTTACTTCATTGCGTTCTCCTGGATTTGTGCATTGGGGAGTTCTTCAACGTCTTGATTTCATCACTACTACACAAGTGTTTGATCCCTGCTCTCTATCTTCAGCTAGATGCTCAATCCATTTTTGAGATTGAAATTGAAATTTGACACTTCTATATAGCTCAAAATCACATTTTAAAAGTTTTGGGACCAACGCGATCGGACACTTGTGTAGTTGACTTTCTTGTTAGAATCATATCTTATCATCATTTTATCAAATCTTTGACTTTTTTCCTCAAAAGTAAACTCTGGTCAACCCTAGTCAAACTTGGTCAACCAGACCTCCAAATTGCTCAAAATTGATTCTAGATCTTTCATATTCTTTCATAATATGTTATGAGTTCTTCTTGTTCTCTGATTCAACATCTATCTATTTTTTTCTCTCTCCATCATCATTATGGTGTGTCATCTTGCCATTTTTCTCCCAAGGGGGCAGGATGATTACATCCTTGAATCTATTCCAATCAATCTGATCTAATTTTTAAAAGTCCTCATTTCTCGGGGCATCTCGTCACTTGGGGCATGTTCAGTTTTTTTGTACCTCATAGTCAAAACTGGATAGTCCATAATCAATAGGGGCATCTCTATTCCCTACATCTTGTCATCTCTTAAAGTATCCAAGCAACCTAACTCAGATTCTTGAGGATCAAGCTTCATTCTGGAGATAATTCTTGAAAACTCATCTATTGGGAATTGGGGCAATATAACCCTGACCCCTGAGGATCAAGCTTCATTCAGGAGATGATTCTTGAAAACTTGGTTTGACCAGTGTCTGGGCAATGTAACCTAGATATTGGAGGACTAATCTCTGTTCAGGAGATAGTCCTAAAAACCTATATTTACTATCTTTTGAGACAGGTATCGGGGCAATCTAACCCTAAATTCTGAAGGTTAAGCCTTGTTCTAGGGATAGCCTTGTGAAAGATATCAATCTGACCAGTGTCTGGGCAATCTAACCTAGATATTGGGGGACTAAGCTTCATTCTGGAGATAGTCCTAAAACCTCTATTGACCATCTTTTCAGACAGGTATCGGGGCAATCTAACCCTGACTCTTGAAGGTTGAGCCTCGTTCTAGGGATAGTCTTGTGAAAGATATCAAAACTATTAGGTATCAGGGCAATCTAACCTGAATCCCTGAGGATCAAGCTTTGTTCTGGAGACAGTCCTAAAATCTCTATTGATTATCTTGTTGGATAGGTATCGGGGAAATCTAACCTTGACTCCTGAAGGTTGAGCATCATTCTAGGGACAGCCTTGTGAAAGATATCAATCTATTTAGGTATCAGGGTATTCTAACCCAGACCCCTGAGGATCAAGCTTCATTCTGAAGATGATTCTCAAAATCTTAATCTATTAGGTATCAGGGCATTCTAACCCAGATCCCTGGGGATCAAGCTTCGTTATGAAGATGACCCTCAAAAACTCTATTTGACCGGTGTCTTGGCAACCTAACCTAGACTTCAGAGAGTCAAGCTCTATCTTGGAGATGGCTCTGGAATCTTCATCAATCAATCTTTTCATCACCAATGTTCAAATCTATTCTTCTGTTCTTTGAATCAATGCATTGCTCGCACATCAGTTCAAAGAGGGGAAAAATGTAACATCCCAAAATTGGCATCTTGCAACTCTAACCAATTTTTTTGCATTTGTCATTCTTTTGAATCATCAAATTCCTATTGTACTAGGCAATTTTGAGTTTTGACTGACTCTACTCGACCTAAGTGTCAAACACAGAAAATTTTAAATCCGCATTAATCATATGTTATATTTAATTCCTAAATATCTATTGGCTAAACAAACACTATGATTGAATTAATTTAATTATAAATTCCTAGCACTTTAATTAAATTAAATTCACCCTCTTTTAGCTAAAACACATAAAAAAGGGAATTAAATAATATTTAATTATTAAATAAATATCCTCATTTTCAATCATTGAATTTAATTATTCAGATAATTGAGAAAAATCAATTATGAGTTCATATTCTATTTTATTAATTAAATATTGTCAACAAAATCTTCTCTCCTATTCATAATTGGAAACTTCTCTTTAACTATGCTTTAAAGAGAAAGAAAACAGATAAAACAAATAAAACAGTTAAAATCAAAGAAAGAAAACAGTTAAAGCAAAGGGAAAACAATTTATTGTTTTCTTTTAAAGAAAGCTTTCTATTTTAAACTGGCTTTTCTATCTGTTTTATTTCAAAAGAGGAAACTTTCTATTCTGAACAACCTCTGAGTCTATAAAAGAACTCCCATTTCTCATTCAAACCCCTTCCTAAATTTCTAGTCATATGCATTGTTAGAATATTGAATTGTTGCTACATTCTTAGTTCATAATCTCATATAGAATAATCTCATTTTACAATAGATTAATTTCAATTTCTAGAATAATTTCATTGAAATCATGGCATAGTTTTAATCTCATTTCTAGTTTAAATGGATCATTTAGATTAATCTTGCATGTTTCATTTCTAGACTAATCATTGCATTGCATTTATGGAAGCATAAATCCTCCATTCTAGATTGGTCTATGGCTGTGAGACTCTCGTTCTGAGAGCTATTTCAAAACCCTGTCTGGATAGAAGGCAACAGGTTGAATCATGTAGACAGGCAAGATGAATAATCTCATATTCATTCTTGTGTGTATCTAATGAATAAGGACTATGTTGAAGTGTATGGTTGATTAACAAGGCCAAATCTACCACATACATATATCTCTAAAGCCTATGATAGGGTCAAATGGGACTTCCTTTTTAAGGTGTTTGAAAGATTTGGTTTTGATCATAAGGTTATTGTGTCGATTAAAGAGTGTGTGACCACAGTCTAATACTTGGTGCTTGTCAATGGAACCCCAGAGGCTTTTTCAGTGCTACTAGAGGTATCAAATAGGGAGTCTCATTATCCCCTCCCTATTTATTATGGTAGTAGAGGTCCTAGGTAGAAACTTCCTACATATGATAGGTGATAAGAAATGTCTAGGGTATCTCTTCCTTATAGCATGTCCTTGGTGGTCTTGTAGTAGTTTGTTGATGATATAATTGTTACAACTAGCATTTTTTGTTGCACCAAAAGATTGACTTGTTAATGCACGATACAACCACTAGACATATAGAAGACACAAGAGGCGGTTAAGCCATGTCACAAACCACCACTAAGTTGAACAACCAAGGAGACTACGAGTGTACTCAATTTGTCTTGCCATTGTAACAATCACCCCCAGCGCAAGCGTGGGGTTCAAAGTTGTGACCAAACTCTGATACCACTTGTTACAAATAGCAGTTTTTCATTGTACCAAAAGATCGACATGTTAATGCCTGATCTAACCACTAGATATATAGAAGATATATGAGGTGGTTAAGCCATGTACTAAACCACCACTGCATTAAACAACCAAGGAGACCAAGGGGCAATCGGTCTTTCTCACCATTGTAACAATAATCATTTTTGGTATTGCTTATATGATAGAAGTCATAAGTTGAAAACACCTTCTCCATCAATATGACTCTGTGTCGGGGTAGAGAATCAATTATACTAATATAGACACCCAAAAATGGACAGACTTGCAAGCTCACATTTAATTACTAATTATTCGTCTATTGATTAAAAATTATTTAATTATTTAATTAATCATCTTAATTTTTCTATGTCCTAATCTTATCATCATTTAATCGATATTAATTAAATAATCAATCTTATTTAATTAATTTACCTTAATTAATTGGTCTTTATCAGTTGATTAAATTCAATTTCTAAATTACCATAGTTTAAATAATTATCAATAATTTTTTAAATTAGCTAATTATATCTTCTCAATTAAATTAATAACCCAAAATTAATTTAATTTAATTTGTGAGTAATTTCTATTTAATTCCATTCTAATTTAGATTTAATTCCACTTTCTTCTAAATTGAATTTTTTAATTCAGTTTTCTTCCAAAAATTAGAAAAAAAATTCATGAGGATTTAAGAATTCTAAAAAATCAAAAAGAGTTTTAAATCAATAAAATCATTGAATTATCCTCAAAATTGGAAATTAAAAATCATTCTTTTAATCAAAAAATTAATTTCTTTTAGAAACTGATTTTTTCCAAAATTGATTTATATTATCTTCTTTCTTTTTTTCCTCAAAAATATGAATTTCTTCACCTTCACTCCATCTCTAATTATCTTTTATGTCCAATCTTCTTTCACAGGATCAATCTCAATCGCCGATCAGTCTGAAATCTCTCTTTAAACCTTCTTCTTTCTCATTTGAAAAAAGACAGAATCAAGATCAAATTTTCTAAGCACAATCTTTATACAAGTTTTGAAGTTGATTGTGATCAATATAAATCAATCATTTTATCGTATTTATTGAATCTTTCAAGTCAAAGTGTTGTCTATTAGGAATAATACAATGGAGGGGGTGAATCAATTGTATGCCAAATATTTACATTTTAAACTTATAAATCAATTGCTTACTGCAAATATGAACACTTTGAGAACAATGCCATAACACAAGTATTTGTTGTCGAGGAAAACCATGTTAAGGGAAAAAACTCGATGGGAATTAACACCCACAAATAATGCACTAAAAATATTGTATCCCTATTAGAAGATCTAGCCCTGTTAGGAGCTGATTATTACATCTAGTAAAAAAGTCTATGTTAAAGGACAAACCCTATTAGGAGTCTTCTCAACCCTGTTAGGAGTTGAATGAAATGATGAGCTCACTACCTGAGAACACTACCTAAAGTGAAAGTTAAATCTACCTTCTGAAGATTAAACCCACCTTCTGGATCCACTGTCCAAAGAGAAGTATAAGAGTATACTTATAACAGTGAACTGACTGATAGCAACTTGCTTAGCCCACACAGTTCCAATGAAGTGCATTACAAACATAATTGTAACCACCTGAATTTGGTCTGTTGCAACTATGGACCATATTTTCCCTAAGTGTGATCATACCCTCAATTTATGTCCAAACGACCCTGTTACTGCTTGGCATAATTCTTTAAATCACTTTAATATCCTAGGTGATTTTTATCACTGATTTATATTAACTATTATAGCCATATAATTCAATTCAATTTTGAACAATCAAATCAAATCAAAATCAAACATGGCTATAGTATTTAATTATAAAAGAATTAAATGAATTCCTAAATCAAATACCCACTTGCAATTAACCCATTCCCCTAGCCTATTTAATTTAATTAAAATGGCTATAGTTCTCTAATTATTAAAAATCAATTTCATTGTTTAAATAATTAATTCCTATATTTTTAAATGAATTAAATAAGTTTATTTCATTTATTAATATTCCCCTAAACTCCAACCTAACCTATCTCAACCACTTCTACCCTGGGTTCTAACCCTTCTCAACCCATTCACCCATGCTAATTTAATCCTAATCCTAAATTATACTCTAACCCACCTCCTAATGTTGTCACATTCCATTAAGGAATACTTAGCAACTCAACCCACTTGAGAAAGTCCACTTTCTCAAGCTTGACCTCCTTAAGATCCACTTTCTCAAGCTGGACTTTCTTAAGGTCCACCTTCTCAAGCCACCCTTTCCATGCTTCTTTAAGGCTCT
>MU225858.1:2193278-2224513 GCA_018584345.1 Thuja plicata | reverse complement strand
CTAGATAGGGAGCAATAAGTTAGTTTTAGTGATTTGTATCTAACCTTTGCTCTTTTATGCTATTTTTCACTAATCTAATGACTTATTGAAGTGTTGTGTCACAGGTAATAGGTGCATCATTTGACACACACAATAATCACTACTCTACATCTAACAGAACTTGCATCCACATGCTCCCAACATCCAATACATTCAATCCATACCCTTATACATAAAGACAATACTTTCCTTTATACAAGTTACAATAAGCAATTAGGTCAGAATGTTAAGACTTCCCCAATGCACAAAAAATTACATAGACCCTTGCTAAGATACACACGGTACCTTACACAACTAATTAACAAATACAAATCATCAGCTATACACCAAGATCCATAATTCATGCTTGCCAATGATTAAGCATGTTACATCTCTGTGGTCATCCCCAAATAGGTCTTTGCCAGTCCACATGCCTTAGCTGATGTCATCAAGAATTCAAGGACCCTATAATCACAAATAATGTTCTCCCATGTATCTTCTATCATCTCTTAAGCTCACATACCATAACCCATGCTCACATCCAGTTTATCCCAAAAACTCAAAGACCATATCTATCATAATCCTCTATCACTGCTCTGTAACCAGTCTTCACCAAAATGACTATAACTCATGCAAACAGTAATATGAAATCCAACAGCCTTAGAAATAGGGTTTAAATACTTCCCTCTACATAAATTTGTGCTCACAAATGTTGAAACATCATACACTGTCTGTACACAATTGTCAATCTTGCATGTACCTATGATAACCAGTCTTTCTAAAGATTATAAAGCATCCAACGAAAACATATGTTGACTTCAATGACAAAACATGAATGTCAACACCTCAAACAAAAACAATTCCAATAATCTCCCCCTTTGACATTGATGGCAACATATGTGAAAATCCATCAACCCAAAAGTAACTTTCTTAATACAACTTTCTCAATATCCTCTTCAAAGGGACCCCTAAGTCAGTAGTGATTTTTCACTTATATCTCTCCCCCTTTGAAATCAATGGAAAAGGCAGAATTGAACTTATCGATGGACCCAGGGTCCCGAACAATTCTGAATAATGGAAGGTATTTCACAACGATAAATAGATTAATGCATTCATCTAGTGCATGGATATGTTTACAACAACATATTTTGAAGGTTCTAAATTAGAATGTCATGATTTATGCCCAGATACAGAGGAGTTCCAAGAATAAGATGTTGTTCAGCTTAAAGGTAACATAATTCCCAAAGGGTTGGTTTCTTTGGAGAAATTACTTGACCGGCATGACTGTTACACCAGAGAAGTATAAATGCAAGATATAAAAAATATGGTTCCTATGAAAGAATTAACATAGGGAGTGAGTCTGATCCCAATTTTTTCAATCTAGGAAGATGTTGCTCTCCTAATGAAAAACAAAGATTCACTGAATTCTTAAAAGATTATAAATATGTGTTTGCATGCTCTTATGAAGATCTTAAAATTTTTAGACAAGGTCAGTTTCAACATCACATCCCTTTAAAGCTTAGAGTAGATCTGCTCAGACAGAAGTTATGAAACTATAACCCTAAAGTAGTTGATTGAATTTTCAAAGAAGTAGACAAGATGTTGAAAGAGCGAATAATATACCTGATTCACCACTTGACATGGGTGGTGAATATTGTGCCAGTATATAAAAAGAATGGAGAAATACATATTTGCATGGACTTCCATAATTCGATTGAGACCAATCTTAAGGACAACCACCTGTTGTCGGTTATGGATCATATATTGTGAACTGTGGCTAGTTCATAGATGATGTTGATGTTGGATGGTTTCTCCAGTTATAGCAAGTTTGGTGTGGAAAAATAAGACCATCATAAGACGACCTTCACCACACCCTAGGGGACCTTTACATACATTCAAATGTCATTTGGATTTATCAATGCCCGTGCGACTTTCCAATGGGCCATGAATTTATCTTTTGGATAGCTAGTTAATAAGATAATCATCATATATTTAGATGATTTGATAGTCTTCTCCAGGAGGTAGAAGTATCACTTGAGAAACCTTTGGGTAGTGTTACAAAGATGTCAGAATCATGGCATTTCTTTAAATCCTAAAAAGTCAGCATTTTGTGTAGCAGAAGGGTAATTTCTTGGTCATCTTGTATCCCAAGATGGAATCAAAGTATATCTAGAGAGGGTGTGAGTCATTCAACAGTTGTATCTACCATCAAACAGGAGCAGAAACAAATATTTCTTATGACAAATAAACTTCCTAAGGAGGTTTGTACCAAATTTCACAGAGACCACCAGGCTAATGGGAGACCTGATGAGTGAAAAACATACATTCAAGTGGAATGAATAAGAAACCAAAGCCTTTAAATTGGTAAAGGAATCAATTTCCCAAGCTCCTACACTAGTTCATCCTAACTTTAAATTTTTTTTTATTATGTATTGCTACACCTTGAAGCGTACTATGTCAAGTATCCTGCTACAGAAAAATGACGCTAATGAAGAATCTCTAATTTCCTTCATGAGTGTACCCCTAAAGAAGCATGAATTGAAATATTCATTCACTGAGAATAAATATTTTGCGGTGGTGAAGGAAGTTAAACATTTCAGGTTTTATATCTTGCACTCACATTCAATAGTGTATGTGCCTATTACTACGGTTAAAAGCATTCTTACACAATGGGAGGTAGCAGTTAATAATAGGGCAACATGGGTCTCAAAGATTCAATAATGTGATCTCGATATAAAACCTAATAAATTTTTCTAGGGGTAAGGTTTATGTCATTTAATTTTTGAGAAGGAAGAAGACAAGGATAAATTACCATTAGCCTTTGTAAAGAAGAAAATGATGATGATGTTGATCTCCTAGATAGAGTTTTTCAAAATAGATGTTCATATGTAAAAGAGACCAATGCCATAATTTAACCCCTTACATTTAATTGTATTTGTTTGTTTGATAATGGATATTGAAATTGGAAGAAAAGATTAATGGAGTAACATACCAACCTTACATCATAGCAGATCTAAAAATGCCATTTTCTGAAGCATGTGTTGAGTTTCTGGAAAATATGAGACCGGATCTAGAATGGAAACGCAGAGACAAACAAAACCCAGAAATCTTTTTCCGTTCTAAGATAGTTCTTATTTGCACCCTCAAGTCAATGTCACCATTTGCTAGAATTTTTGATTGCGCCCTAGGTCACAATCAACCTAAAAAGTCTCAGATCAAAATTCTATTTTCGGATCCTAAAAGTTGGCTGAAAAGAGTATCTGGATCTGTACTCTATTTCACTGTTCCCAAACCTGTAACTCCTGAAACAACACTTGCAAATATCTAAAAAAGAGGGGTTTTGGGGTGGCTATATAGGGTTTTGCCTTAGTCAAACCCCCATTTTGGTGATCTCCACCTCCATAAATAGCCGAATATAGTAGAATGTATGTGTGTTTGTTTCTCTTAGAAAGAGCTTTGAATGTGTAATGTCAAGATCTAATCCTCTAGATTAAAAATCCTAACATGAATTGAAAATGAGAAAGAAATGCATAGATTTGAATGTGATAAAGAAAGCATACCAAGCCCCCAAGGCTAAATTATTCCTATCAAACTCACAATCCGTAATTGCTACCCCATGATAATATCCTTTGAATGCTTGAAGGTTGAAAATGGTGGATCCAAGAAGAAGGAAAGAATGAAGATGTCTCTCTTGCTCTAAAGAATATCCACAATGGCTTGTCTACAAAAGTGCTTGAAAAATGTCTTAATGCATCATCATGTCTTATCCTTCTATATCATCCTCTTTCTTCATTGCCTCATCATCATGTCAAAATCATAATTGCATCATATCATCTTACGATTCTTTATCATTTTTTTCACAAATGAAGGCAAAAGAGAGCGTTTACATAGAGATCTCAATATAGACCTCCTAGGGCAATGCAAGGGACCCAAATTCAAATTTCATCTTGAGTTATGGTCCAATTATAATCACCAACCAAGGAGGAGATGTATTAATCCAAATATCAGGGAAAAAACTGTCGCATCCGGACCCGGGGACCTATTTTAAGTTTTAGAACCCCGATAGGCTCCAAATTTGAAAGCAGGGACCATCACCTAACAGGGGTCAAGGAAGACCTCGACCTTGACCTAGGTCAAGGTCAACCTTGACCCTGACCAAGGTCAGGGTCGACCTCAACCCTGAACTGAGGTTTCAGGCTGGTCACCTTGGGAAATCTGTAGGATTCCTAGGTCAATCGAGGACCCAGGGAGGTGAGAAAACACACCAAGATGTTAGATAGAGGCACAGAGGCCAAAGAGTAAGTGTGATGAATATTTAGGAGATCTAATACATAGGTTCTATCCAAGAAGATGGAATCAGATAAAGGGAGATTAAGGAGGTCCCACAAGACCCTAACCCTAATTTCACCTACAAATGCAGAATCAAGTGCATGTGCATCCTAAATGCAAATCTAATATGAAAATGTACTAAACAAGGGTGCTAAACCTACCAAAATGGAATTTCTTCCATTTTAAGATGATACATTTAGCCCCCACTTTGGCCTAGGTATGACACTATGTGAATATGCAAGCTAAAGTAAGAAAACTTTGAAAAGCAAAAAGGATATAGCCAAGTCCTCAATGTGGAGATTCTGCAAGAAATCGTTAGTATCCGCAACCTAAAACACAAGGTTAATGAAAATCCATAGAGAACCTAAGCCTTACTAATATGGTTTTGATAAATGCATAGAGCCCCTAATGCCCCCTGTTTCGGCTTACTAATTCTGAAAGGTGAAATAGGGTGATAAAGTTAGACCTATACATTGGATATGCAATTTGTTGAAAAGGCTCTTTCCTAAACCATTTATAAGGATTAAAAATCTTCCTGAACTGATTTAAGAGGTTAGGTATCTCAATCATGATTCCAATGCCACTAACGACACTGAAAATGGAGCTACCAAACTCAAGTTATGATGAAAAGAGTGAATGCCTATCTAAATGCATGTAAAAGGAAATTTGAATTTGACCTAAGTAAATTCAAATGAAACCCTAATAAAACCCTAATTTGAAGCTATAAATAATATGAAGAGCACTTACCTTCTCATTCTTACCATTTTCAAAGCTTGGAATTGAGGAGTAAGATGCCAAAGAGAGAGGAAGTTTGAGTGAGTCGCGTGGAGGTCATGATAGAGTGTCTGGCCAGCGGACAGCCACTGCCTGAGGTAGGTGCCTTGTTTTGATGTTTTAATTGAGAAATTCATGTTTTTATAGGGAAGGTCGACCCTGACCCAGTTATTTTGACCCTGACCTTGGCAGGTAAACCATAAATGGGAAGGTCCAGTACTTTTTGGGAAGAATGTCAACCTTGACCAAAAAAAGGTTGACCCTAACCTAGAAAGGTCGACCTTGACCCAAAAAGGTCGACCCTGACCCAAAAAGGTCAACCTTGACTAGTTCAAGTGAGAACTTTAGTTATTTGATGATAGATGACTGATATGATGTTGTTTGGGCTAACAGGATCTTGTCCATCTCCGAGAGCATACCTTTGGTGGGGTTCTATTAGCTGTCAAAGAGAACTTGTCCGAGCTATAGCAGGAGGATATACAGTTATTGAGAGATGTGGGATTGTACTGGGTAGAAATCCTACCATAGATGAGGTTCCATCGGTCCATGATATCAGCCATGATAGAGAGATGGGACAATGACACTTGTTCCTTCTATCTTCCATCAGGAGAGATCACGATCACATTGGAGGATGTGTACAGGATCCTATGACTTCTAGTCAGAGGCAAGCCTATTAGACTAGGAGTACAACGGAGTCCTCTCAAGGTGTTTTCAGATGGAGAGTATTGTTTGGGATGAATACCATAGATGAGGACCAGATCATATCAGATCACTCTATCAGTCATACTAGCAGGTCTGACACCCTTGGTACGAAGAGTGATGCTATGTATACTCTCTTTGGTTTTAATACCCAAGACAAATGGTATAGTTTTCTTAGCACCATTCACCGATCTCGTGTGCAGGATGGAGAGTGATAGGATTTTTTTCTCATCGGGGCACAGCATGTTAGCCCATCTTTACCATGAGTTGAGTTAGCTAGTGAGATTTCAGCAGGAGAGTCTTACGGTATGCACCTTGTTACAGGTTTGGATGTTTGAGAATTACGCATGTACTCAACCACAGGGTGTTTTAGTGATGGTAGATGCGAGCACACCAAGAGCCTTTGCATATTCGCTAGGAGATGTCTAGCAGTACAAAGATATCCTCTTTTGGAGGGTATGCTTTGATCGTATACTAGGTGTGGATGTGATATGAAGACCATACTATCGGATGATAGGATGGCTAGATACTCGACACTAGTTGAGACACTCCCAGCAGTACAAGCTGCTAGAGGGTCCTACTAGTCATGCAGTGATGCCATATTATTATGATAGGGTTATGAGGCAGTTTGGTTTGACACAGGGAGTCCCTCGGATAGTACCTCGGTACGGATATCTGACAATATATTACCAGAGACCCGACACCATACACAGACCTACAGTAGCAGATACTGTAGATAGCGATACTAATGAGATAGAGGATATAGAGGTGGACCCTAGTATATCCCACCCAGGGGTGAGCAGAGAGTATATCAGATATTGGAGTCTACAAGGGACCCATCCCATCTTCCCTAATGACTACCCTACAGGTGATCCAGGTCTTTCAGAGAGGATGCACTGGGGTGGTGACACACCATAGGAGGAGGAGGAGGATCATGAGGAGCCCATTCCCAAGGGAGATCCCCTTGAGGAGGAGACAGTAAAGGAGAGAATAGAAGAGAGAGCGGATGAGGGAGAACATGAGAGATCATAGGATATGCCCCCAGGTGGTAGTACAGATGCAGATGATCAAGCAATCCATGTTGTACCATTGAGATCATGACGACCTCCTGGTGCACATACAAAGACACCACCGCCTAGACATAGACGTAGAGAGAGAGGAGAGGGTAGTCACTCCATGCGCCCACCATCTAGATCCTTTGATGATACTCAGAAGGGAGATCCAGGTATGATTTATGTATTTGATACAAATATTTTAAGTAAAAGTTTTGCTAGAAGAAGTACTAAAAGATAGATATGTTTGAATTATGTAGCTAGCATAACAGAGTGGAGGAGCTTTGTATCTGAGGTTCTGAAGGATACATGTTTATCCTACCGACTGCCAACTAGCAAGTGAGAGTACCTTATTGGATAGAGAGATCCTGGCCGACATGCAGATATTTTTGCATGCATCCACCGAGAGCTAAGGTTATGCAAAGAAAGGGAAGAGAGATTGATGGCTGACCTATAGAGATCTCAGGAGCACAACTATGAGATGAGCATATCGAGGAGTTGCACATGGACTATCGTACCAAGATCTTCAGCATCACACCATAGAGCAGAAAGAGTTGAGAGCCACCAACCCTTAGAGTATAGAGATAGAGATTGATAGCCATGGCATATGCGCCATATATGTACCAAACTCTTGGATATTTATATATGAAAATTTTTCTTGTCCAGTTAGTTCTATGATTGATTACTTGTTCTTTTCATCAATACACAAAAACTTAACATAAAGAAATAAATGAAATTAATGTATGAACATATTCAAATCATATAACCTACAAAACAGACATAACCATTCTATAGGGAATACATAAATACATGAAGGAAAGTTGATGTATTAGGGATAATAACGTTTGAGATGCATAATATTAATAGGTTCCTTAAGGGGAACACCATTCATATCAGCAATCTTATAAGCACCTGAAGTAAAATCCTCAATAACCACAAAAGCCCAAGCCAATTAGGGCTAAATTTCCCTTTTTCACCAAGTAAAGCATTTACATTCCTTTGATTTTCATATAAGACTAAATCACCGACCAAAAATGACTGTTCAATCACCTTATGATTGTACATTTTTTGAAGTGACTTATGATAAGCCTTAATATGTTCCAAAGCATTTATTTGTTGTTCATCCAACATTTCTAATTCTTGTAATCGTTGTTCCCGAAAGGTATCTTTATCAATTATCTCATGGAATGAAACATGTAAAGAAGGTATTTCTAATTCTAATGGCATAATAGCATCAGTACCATATTCAAGATTATAAGGAGAAGTACCCGTAGCGGTGCGAACACTATTCCTATAAGCCCATAAAGCATAAGTGAGTTGAGTATGCCAATCTTTTGCATGCTTATTAACTGTTTTCCTTAGGATTTGTTCAATAACTTTGTTCGATGTTTCAGCTTGACCATTAGATTGAGGATAGTAGGGAGTAGAAAATCTATGTTGAATATGATATTTCTCCAGGAATTTCATGACTTCTTTATTTTTGAAGGAAGTACCATTATCCAAAACTATCGTTGAAGGAATACCAAATCGTGCTATAATATGATTAAGAATAAAATCACAAATAACATCTGTAGTAGTAGAGCGGAGAGGAATAGCCTCTACCCACTTTGTAAAGTAATATGTAGTTGTGAGAATGTATGTATGTCCTTGAGAAGAAGATGGTGAAATTTTTCCAATAAGATCAAATCCCCAAATGCTAAAATGCCATGGAGCAACTTGATTACGAAGCTCATGAGCAGAAGCATGAATTAAATTACCATGTTGCTGACACTGAGGACACTTCTTAACAAATGTAAATGAATCTTGTTCCATTATTTTCCAATAATATTCCATTCTAAGAAGTTTATTAACTAAAGATTTCCCACCAAAATGTCCTCCACAAGAACCATAATGAGCTTCTGCTAAAGCTATCGGGACTTCGGTTCTACAAAGACATCTTAATCGAAAACCATTATAAGAACGTTTGTAAAGGGTATCACCCAAAATGATATATCATGTTGCAATCTTCCTAATATGGTTACCCATGTTCCTTATTGTCAATTTAGGAAATGTATTGTCTTTCAAAAAGTGAAACATATGCAAATACCATTCATCCAAATGCAAATTACAACAATCAACATTACCCTTATTAGAAATTGCAGGTTGTTTAAAAGTGTGTATAGTAAATTGAAAGTCTTCTGCATTATTCTTAAGACACACCAAGGAAGCTGTGCTTTCCATGTCGTTTGTGTGTCCATTATCTTTCCTAGGTAAAGTCTGAATTGTATAAGAAGAAAATTGTGAAAGGATATCAAGAGCCAATTCTTTATATTGTGACATTTTATCATTCTTAGTCTGATAACCCCCTTTGATTTGATCAATAATCAATTGCAAATCCCCGTATATTTCCAAGTTTTTAATGTGAAGGGATGAAGTTGCTTGTAAGCTAGCTATAAGAGCTTCATATTGTGCAATATTGTTAGTACAAGGAAAGGTCAATTTATATGATATAGGGATTGGTTTCTTTGTAGGAGGGACCAAGATGATTCCTACACCAGAACCTGTCTTACATCTAGAACCATCAAAATATAATTCCCAAACATCTTATTTAATAGCTAAAATATTCTCATTGGGGAATTCTATTGAGGCGATGTTCGTATGAGAATGAGGACAAGGAGCTTCAGCTAGATAATAAGTTAAACCTTGTCCTTTAATTGACTTTTGAAGAATGAAATTAAGATCAAATTCAATAAGTAACATCACCCATTTAGCCAGACGACCAAAGAGATCACAGTTTTTGAGAAAAGGTGTTTGAGAGGATCAAATTTTACAATTACATTAACCTCAACATTCAATAGATAATGCCTAGGTTTTTGACAAGCATAAACTAAAGCCAAGCATTGTCTTTCTAAATCGGTATATCTTATTTCATATTCCATTAAAGTTTGATTGATGTAGTATACCGGTCTTTCCTTACCTTCACTATCATGTTGAGCCAATAATGCACTCACAGCGTGGGAAGTGGCAGAAGTATATAGATAGAAGGGTTTATTGAATTGAGCAGGTTGCAAAATAGGAGGATTAGCAATATACTCCTTAAATTTCTCAAATGATTGTTTACATTCCTGGTTACAAGAAAAATTGGTATCTTTTCTAAGCAAGGAAGTGAAAGGAAAAGTTCTATCAGCTAAGTTAGAAACAAAGCAATGAATAGATTGAATTTTTCCTTGTAAACTATGTAATTGAGAAATATTCTTAGGAGAAGGCATGTAAACGATAGCATCAATCTTTTCAGTATCCACTTCTATGCCTCTCTTAGAGATTATAAATCCTAATAATTTACCAGAATCAACTCCAAAAGCACATTTCTTAGGATTTAATCACATATTATAACTCCTAATCCTTTCAAATATTTGTCTTAAAATGAACACATGGTCCTTTCTTTGTATAGATTTCACCAAGATATCATCTACATAATCTTCTAAAATCTTATGGATGTAATCATGGAAAATCAAGGTCATAGCACGTTGATAGGTTGCTCCTGCATTTCTTAATCCAAAAGGCATCATGACCCAACAAAATGTTCCCCAAGGTGTGATAAATCTGGTTTTAAGTTGATCTTCTATAGGAATAAATATCTGATTATAGCCTAAAAATCCATCCATAAAAGACAATAAAGCATGACCTACTATTGAATCCACAATCATATCAATATTGGGTAGGGGAAATCATATTTTAACGATGCCTTATTCAAATCTCAAAAATCAGTGCACATCCTTATCTTATTCTCTCCTTTAGAAACAACCACAATATTGGAAATCCATTCAGAAAAATTGATAGAACGGATGAACCCAACACCTAATAATTTTTCAATATCAGTTTTAACTAACAAAGAAATGTTTGGATTCATCTTTCAAATTTTTTTGTTTCACGGGTTTGACATTAGGTTTAAGAACAATATTGTGAGTCACAATCTTAGGATCTATACCCGACATATCTGAATATGTCCAAGAAAATATATCCTTATATTCAAGCAAAAGGGAAGCCAATTGATCATGTTCATCTTGGTTCAAACATTTTCCCACTTTGATTGTTTTTTCAGAGTCATTCTCATCCATTTGAAATTTCGTAGTCTTAGTTATTAATAAATTACTTTGTATGGGAGAGTCCATTGGCAAAGGAGAAATATCATGTTCATCATGTTCTCCAAAATAGGCTTCATTATTCATACAATAAGGCTTTCTTCGTTTATGATGAAATGTAGGTAAATCTTGATAAGCTCCTAAAAAATCAGCTAGGGCTTCATCCTCAGGAAAAATATCCAAATTAGGTTTTTGATCCATGTCAAGGAGAAGTGGATTAACCAATTTTAAGTGTCCACCACAGATATGATTAATATTAAGAGCAAATTTTGATGGTTGCTTATAAGGTTTGAACCCTAGCCCATAAGTATAATCGTAAACTTCATTGTCCAAGGGCACTTGTATACCTTGCTCATATTTTCCACATCCTTTCCCATTGAATCCTGATTTCCTAAGTAAATGATAATTAAATCCATATCTATCAGCCATATAAGATTGAGTTAAAGGAGCGTCATATGTCACAATGTCATAACAATATGGTTTTATTATCTCAATTATTTCTTCAAGGGAAGCAACAACAAAGTTACTTTTTAATTCCCCAAAAAGTGGAGGAGTGAAGACTTGTTTTTCAAACCCATTTTGTTCCTTCATGAACTCTAAATCAGAAAATTTGTATTCTCCCATAAAAGAAGGATTAAAATCCAATATTCCCCAATCATCTTTAGTTAAAGAAGAGGATGGAGCTTCAACTTGTTTAACTTCAAGAGTTTTCTCAGGTTTCCTTACTTGGTTGTATGGGTTCAGAGATCTTAGCATATTCTGCATTCAAGAAAGGATTTGGCGCATCATCCGCATGTAATGTATACATCAGATTATTATAAATGAACCTAACCTTACGATGTAGAGTAGAAGGAATCACATGCATAGTATGTAACCAAGGTCTTCCTAACAAAAGGTTATAATTGAGAGGTCCAGGCATGACATGAATAGGTGTGTGAAGAAGGACTGGACCAACCTTGATAGGTAGCGTAATAATGCCCAAATTTTTCTTTGCAATGTTATCAAATCCACGAATAGGGATATTATCCAGTTGAATGGTTGTAAGATCAGCTTTAATAGCCTTGAGCATATCCATGCTACAAACATTAAGCCCAGATCCATTGTCAATTAATGTTCTATGAATGATACTTTGATTAAAAGAAACAACAACCATAAGAGCATCATATTGATTTTGCACCTCAACAGAAGGTAAATCATCATCAGTGAACACAATAGGAGGTACAAAAGGCATAGTATGCATGCAATCCAAGAATTAATTAATGTTATCTTGATTAGGAGGCAGATCCAGAAGAGTAGATAAAGCTTTTCGTAATGCCTCATGATATGTAAGAGAATTTTGAAGCAATTCAAATAAAGATATCTTGGCTGGAGTAGCGCGTAAGTGCTCAACTAAGTCATACTCCTTAAAGGAAGAAGGTAACCTAGGTGCTTGAGGAAGCACAGGTTGAGAAGGAGGTAAAGAGGCTAGAATAGTAGGTTGAGGATTATTTCGTGTATGATAAGCATGTGAAATGAAATCTGTGTTATCAAAGAAATCCAAAGGATCTTTAGGTTTACCCTTAATAGTTATTCGAGGACATCCTTTTATCTTCATCAAAGGTTTAGGGAATAACAGTCTAGGTTCCTCATTTTTGCAAATAGAGGAGTATTAAGGTAACCATGCACACATCCTATGGTAGAGGTCAATTGGATAAGTTTTGGAGGAGGATGAAATAGGAATAGAATCCATGGAGATCTCATTCGAACCATTTTCATTCTCACTTCCATGTACCTCATTAAGGGATCTATTCTCTTGTACAATAAAATATTCATCAAAGTACTCAAAACAAGAGTCATACATATTGAACACACAATAAAATAACAAGCATGTAAATGTTTTTGTGTTTTAAAGAAATTTTATATATTTTTATGTATTTTGGAATATAAATGCAAGAGCATAAAAGAAAACATACTTCTATATGCATGAAAGATCTTAATATGAAATGTAAATCTAACACCAAAGAGAAAGAGTTGTCTATTGTGGGTTCACCAAAATGTAAAGAAGAAAATGATGATGATATTGATCTCCTAGATAGAGTTTTGCAAAATAGATGTTCATATGTAAAAGAGACCAATGCCATAATTTAACCCCTTACATTTAATTGTATTTGTTTGTTTGATAATGGATATTGACACTGGAAGTAAAGATTAATGGAGTAAAATACCAACCTTACATCATAGCAGATCTGAAAATGCCATTTTTTGAATCATGTGTTGAGTTTCTGTAAAATTTGAGACCGGATCTAGAATGGAAACACAGAGATGAACAAAACCTAGAAATCATTTTTCATTCTGAGACAGTTCTGATTTGCACCCTCAAGTCAATGTCACCATTTGCCAGAATTTACAATTGTGCCCTAGGTCACAATCGACCTAAAAAGTCTCAGATCAAAATTATTTTTTTGGATCCTGAAAGTTGGCTGAAAAGGGTATCCGAATCTGTAATCTATTTCACTATTCCCAAACCCGTAACTCTTGAAACAACACCTGTAAATATCTAAAAAAGAGGGGTTTTGGGGTGGCTATGTAGGGTTTTTCCTTAGTCAAACCCCCATTTTGGTGATCTCCACCTCCACGAATAGGTGAATATAGTAGAATGTATGTGTGTGTTTCTCTTGGAAAGAGCTTTGAATGTGTAATGTCAAGATCTAATCCTCTAGATTAAAAACCCTAACATGAATTGAAAATGAGAAAGAAATGCATAGATTTGAATATGATAAAGAAATAATACCAAGCCCCCAAGGCTAAAGTATTCCTACCAAACTCACAATCCGTAATTGCTACCCCATGATAATATCCTTTGAATGCTTGAAGGTTGAAAATGGTGGATCCAAGAAGAAGGAAAGAAGGCAGATGTCTCTCTTGCTCCAAAGAAGATCCACAATGGCTTGTCTACAAAAGTGCTTGAAAAATGTCTTAATGCATCATGTCTTGTCCTTCTATATCATCCTCTTGCTTCATTGCCTCATCATCATGTCAAAATCATAATTGCATCATATCATCTTACGATTCTTTTCCATTTGTTTCTCAAATGAAGGCAAACAAGAGTGTTTATATAGAGATCTCAATATAGACCTCCTAGGGTAATGCAAGGGACCTAAATTCAAATTTCACCTTGAATTATGGTGCAATTACAATCACCAACCAAGGAAGAGATGTATTAATCTGAATATCGGGGAAAACACTTCCACATTCGGACCTAGGGACCTATTTTAAGTTTTAGAACCCCGATAGGCTCCAAATTTGAAAGCGGGGACCATCACCTTATAGGGGTCAAGGTCAACCTCGACCTTGATCTAGGTCAAGTATGACCTCAACCTTGACCTAGGTCAAGGTTGACCTTGACCCTGACCTAGGTTTAGGTCGACCTCAACCCTGAACTGAGGTTTCAGGCTAGTCGCCTTGGGAAATCTGTAGGATTCCTAGGTCAACCGGGGATCCAGGGAGGTGAGAAAACACACCAGGATGTTAGATAGAGGCACAGAGGCCAAAGAGTAAGTGTGATGAAGATTTAGGAGAGCCAATACATAGGTTCTACCCAAGAAGATGGAATCATAGAAAGGGAGATTAAGGAGGTCCCACATGAACCTAACCCTAATTTCACCTAGAAATGCAAAATCAAGTGCATGTGCATCCTAAATGCAAATCTAATTTGAAAATGTACTAAATGAGGGTGCTAAACCTACCAAATGGAAGTGCTTCCATTTTAAGATGATACAACCTTATTTGTAGGATTGAGAGATTCGTGGTTCACAGATGTGGCTCATTATCTAACATATGGTGAATGTTTGAAACATATGGGTGCCAGAGAAGGGAGGAATTTAAAATTAAGGGTTGCTAAATATGTGATAGTAGATGATGTTCTTTATAACAAAGGTATGGATGGTATGTTTCTCAGGTGTGTATACAAAGGCCAACAATAAAATTTGTTAAAATCATTCCACAGTGAGGTGTGTGGAGGTCATTACGCATCTACAGTAATTGCCTTCAATTATTAGAAACTTCTATTATTGGCCTGGCATGTTTTAAGACACCTACAAATGGGTGGCTCAATGTGAAAAATGCAATTTCTTCCCCATCGTGGTTTTTCCCTAACATAATTTTTATGATAAAAATCCATGTGTTATGGTGTGATGTTTATTTGCTTTATGTTGGTGTATGTTTCATTTTAGTTTATATGATTAGTTGTTGTGGATCATATTAGAAACAGTATATTAAAGTTAAAAATATTAGAACAATGATTCACCCCACCCTCTCAATGTTCCCATATCTTACAAACATTCTGCATCTCCCATCTCTCAATCTAGTGTGGTTCATTCTGTTAATTTTTGTGCTCGTGACCACCACCATAGATTCTATGCTATGACCCATGAGCTTGCTTCCCAAAATGTTTCCTCCCCTAATACACATTCTAATGATTTAATTCCCTTTGACCAACCTATGCATAGCCCAAGCTAGGAAGTTAATCTAACAAAAATTAAATTGAACAAAGAAGATGATTTTTTTATTCGTATCAAAGATTCTAACGTGATTAGTTTGGATGAAGAAGATAATATTGATTATGATGATGATGATTGCAAGGTTTCTAATGATAATTATATTAATTCTACCAATTATAATGATATGTATGAGTTTATTGATGTTAATCATGACTTACCTCCTAGATTTGCACAAATGTTATCCCTAGCTCCTAGTGACAAGCATAGTGACTCATCATTAGAGCATGGTCCTTGTTTAGAACTTGTGAAGGCTCCATTTTTTTGTGATTGACATTGTGTTTTAATGTTTCCCACATTCCCTAAAATGTAAAGACTAAGATAAGGACATGCGATATGCTTGACTAGCTCCTCTTGTATGACATTTTCTTTTATGTGTTTACCTATTCATGTCACGCTTCCATGTGATGTGCTACTTGGTATATGCTTTGTTTATATTTCTTTATATGACCCTTGTTGCTCCATTGGCACAAAGGCGATAAAGGAATCAACTTGTTGTGGCATTCCCCTATTTGTATCTCATTTCTTATAATATTTCATAGACATGTTATGTTGTGCTCGTCCTTTTTTCATGAATGTTCCTTTGTGTTGTCTAATTGGGGGCGATGAAAAATGCTAGTTACCACCTATTCTTTTTGGTCTCCATGATGTTGGCCCAAAAAGGCTTTTGTTCATATCTCTTATGTGATCTTCTTCCAGTGTGCTTGTAGTTTTTCTATATTTGGGGGATGATGTCAATTCATGTTTCCATAATTATTGATATACATGAGTTATCATATGATCATATTGACCAGAGTTAGTAGATCCCTTTGTTCCCCCTTTTTGGCATGTGCTTCATTTCCATTGGTTTTCCCTTCCATGGGTGCATATCATAGTGGAAATTGTTTTTGGGTGCATGTATGCTCTGTTAAATCCATAGCTCTTCTTAAGGCAGTTTTGATTTCTTTAATGTGGCCTAACATACACTCTTTTCCTTGTTTCACATTTTGCACACACACATACCACAATTCATTTCATTTAGCAACTGGTCTTGGAGACAATGCTTTCCTTGGATTTATCCTTTTATTACATTATCATTCCCTATGCAGTATTAAATGGATTCCTTTGGAGACTATTCTCTACTTAGGTCTAATCCTTCTTTTGCAAATGGATCCATTTTGGAAATAATTATTTCCTTAGGATTGATCCTCTTTTGGTGAATATTACTATGGATGATGCTTTGCTTGTTTATCCTTTTTGATAGGTTGACTAGCACAACACCTCTTGCTAGAATATCAATTCCATTATTTGCATTTTTCTTTCTTTCTCTTACATGGCTCATAGTAAGTCAAAACCTTACTAGGATGGTTGGTCTCTCTCTCTCTCTCTCTCTGAGTGTTGCTTCTTTTTTATCTTATTTTTGGATTTGATAAGGATGTAAGTTACTTGGGGGATTGGCGTCTCCTTGTCTCCTTGTCCTTGATAATTTTTTCCAATGCTTTGATCTACTTTATTATCACCATGAGGCAATCTCATACTCCCGTTAAATCAAGGACTAAATGTATTTTCATAAATTGTAAGAACCTACAATTAAATGCTCGATTAGGCCCCATTTTAGTGTTCTCAAGGTTTCATGTTTGTTATGCTTGATCCAACCCTGTACCACTTATCATTCTATTATCTTCTCTATAATCTCTATTCTTGGACCAAGTTTCAATGTATTTTGGGGGAAATAGGTCACCCCAGCTAACCTATTCCCTTTAGTCTTCCTCGAAATTCAAATTAGGAGTTAAGAGGTAAATCTAAAATCTCGTTGTCCATTCCTTCAAGTTTTGAGCTCTAAAATATTGTGATAGATATATAAGAAACCTATCTCTCCTCATTTTGGTAACCATGATCAAGATTTCAAACTACTATCAAAATTTTAAGAAACATTCGAACATCCAAGCATTCCCAAGAAAGATTTCAAGCATCAAAATAATTATTTGAAGGTAATATTCTCCATTGTAGCAAGCTTATCTTCTTCATGAAGGCCAAGTAGAGGAGACCTTAATCAAGCAATAATATCCTTTATCCATCTACATTTATTGATCCATTCTTCAAGGCATGAATCTATCAAGGAAAAAAACATTGAATAGTTTGAGGAGAATTTGCAAATCTATGCATTTGTGAGGGAAATCATTGATTCTTCTCTACATTTCAAGATTCGACAACTACATACAACTATTTTCAAGAAACTTACAAACATCTTAATATATATCATGATATTGAGTTTGTTTATGATGGTATAATGGTTTACATTATAGATCTATTATCTACTTTAATTTACAATCTTTCCTTTCATGCTTATTTCATTTATTTTTCAAGGTTGATTCCTTAACTGGGGTTTGACGGAGGAAATCCCCTTTCTACACAATATTTTCCTTGTTTTTGTGTGTAGGTACATATGGCGTTTGCACCAGATCATATATGGGAAGTTCATAATACCATAGACAGTTTGCGATTAAAAATAGTTGATATTGTAAGAAACAGGTTGGCTTAGGTGACATAGTCCCTCTAGAACAACTTAAAATTGATTTTACAAGTTAGTTACATCTTTCAGACCTCATTTATGGCATATGTATTGATCTATTTGATTTATGTTGGTTTGTACATTCTGAAACTTGCCTTTCCTCCTTTCTAGCCCTCTATCTTGCCTCATTCAATCATAACTCCCTAATCAACCCACAATAACAATGAATGATCACCCGCTTAGCAAGCTTAAGTATCACTTGGGCCTAATGGTATGTCTTCCTTCCAATGCAACTAAGGATTGGTTAGGTGTTGCATTAGGGAACCACTCTAGAACCCCTTATTGTCCTCCTAACCACATTCTTTTACCTTACACCATGTTAACATATTATAATTCTTATAATATTATTTTTAGTTTCTTCTTTCTAATTATTAAAAATAAAAATAAAACTATATAGATATGAGTTTTATAAGGGCCTTTATATTCTCTCAACAATGCTTGTTCTAAAAAACATGGTAATTTCCTTCATGGAAAATATAAGTTATTAAAAATAACTTTAAAATGCTTACATTTTCCTTGAGGATGTCAACCTTATAGAAATTTGTAAAAATATGTCATGCCAAAATAATTAAGTTGGAAGAAAACACATAAAAACTATAAAATCTACTAAACAAGTATAAACATCGTTTAAGAAAGAACCACAAGATAATATTTTTTTTTGAAACCATAAAATTATAAATTATTGTTTCTTTCTGCTTTTAAATAAATAATGCTATCATGGATTCTCCCAAAACATAAAAATATACCTGTCCATCAATTGTTCTTTAGGAGGGGTGGATGGAAGTGTGTCATTGAGCTTCTCTCCCCAAGGAATTCCACCACCAGAATATTGTTTCAACCATTTTCTAAATGCAACCACCAATGCATCCGATTTTGTAGGCACATAACAAGCCTTTTCCCATTTCCCTTTTCCATCCTCTTGAAGTATACGTTCCTGTATTAAGAAAATTATGTTTTTAAGAATTAGTAAAAAAATAGATATTAAAAGAGTGAATTAGTAATCAAGTCGAGAAAATATTAAATTTTACAAAATATTTTAAAAATAATAACAATATTTTAATTTCTAGTCTAAAATAAATTAGACTAGTATACACAAACTATTTAAAATTGTTCCAAGATTATGTTTATCTTTGAAAATATTGATATCACCTTCTTTGGTTTAATTTTTATCTTTTTCAAGAATCAAAAACTTATTATAAAGTTAACATAAGTTAATAACTTTTTACCAATTAAACTTATAATAAAGTAGTCACATTTGCTCAAAGAATTTCATGGAGTGAGTAAAAAAGAAGAAAATATATTTTTTATGAAGACATGTTAAATAAATAAATAACATATTATTATTATATATTTAAAAATAAATTGTTCATAGATAAGTTTCATGTTCTAAGTTATCATATGGTTTAAAAATTATTTTTATCATTAAATTCTATTTTGTTTACAATGAATTAATCAATTTAATTATTTTTATTTCTATAAAATGATTTGTATAATACACTTCCAGAAAATTCTTCATTTAAACATAGTTTATATGGTGGATGAAAATTAAAGATGTTGGAGCTTTCATAATTGTTGTTTTGGATTTATTCATCTCTTTGAAAGCTTATTCACTCACCAAGGAAAGAATTTCCAAGGGTCTTAAAACTTTGTTGAGCTTTATCAAGATTATGAGAACCCGTTGAGTTTTAATAAAACTTCAAACACTTCAATTTTTTTGTAGTATGTTTCCCTTGAATTGTTTTGTAAATCGCCCTCAGAGCTTGACAAGGTTTCTACAACCCTTTCAATTTTTGATGATTGGAGGACTGTAAAACCCTCTTATGTGACAATATTTCTTCCACCATGGTTCCTCTATGGATGCATTTTCTCACTTTACTAAAAAACCCACAACCACATTCCTAGTGCAAACTATTTCATATTCAATGATCATTTTATACACTCGGGAATTTCCACTCCTATACCACTTGATGAAGGGCTACTCCACCCAACGTACATGCATAAAATGATAAAGGAGATTAACTAGACAAATACAAGGGAGAAAGCGACCAATTTTTATTACTTTTATGAAATTGAATTATAATACTTCGAAATTACAAGCTATAGCCACAATGGCTTTCTTATCACAAGAATTCTAATTCTATTAAGAAAAATCTACAAGATGGGGCCAAAATCTATACTATTGAATTATCCTCTATTACCCCTATTTTCTTTATCCTCAAAAGTATAACCACCCAAGAATATTCTGGAAAGTATAATTCCCATTTTGAACACCAAACTTTCCACCATCCATCTTCCCACTCAAGAAGATATTTTATTTAAAATTAGAAATTTGGATTTCGGTATAACAACTTTTGAGATGCATAACTTTTGATCCAATTGTTGGACCTTCGATCATTATGATTGTTGGAAAGATTGTGAAGAGATATTTGGTACCAAGTTATGAAAATTAGAACTTGTTCAACTTTTTTATATGTATGAGGCTTTTAAGGGTCTCGAATTTAAATTTGGAACTATAGTAAAGAAATCTCCCATAAGAAGAATTTATTTTTAATATCTCATGAATGACATAGGATATTGAGATGATCCTTTCACCATTCACTTCATATTTTTGTTTCACTCTTTTGGGTAACTTCTTAGGTCCATACATGCATAAATGAAAACTAAACAAAAAATAGTTTAACCTACCAATTTAGCCCTTATTGAAAAATAAATAGTATTTTTGAGTGATACAAGATCACTCTTACACTTGTGTGCTCCTGCATTATATGTGTTGCTCTAGATCCCTTCCAAGGAGAGTAAGGCCCAACCTATGGAAGGAGGCGATTTTTTGGTTTATTTAGTTGCAATTTAGTTTGTTTACTCTCTAGTTGATATTGAGTTAATTGCATCACTATGTTGATATTTCAAGAAAATTAGGTGGCACAAAGTCTATGTTAAACATCAAGTGGAATGACCATCTTTGCCTTTGTGTCAAATAGATGAATCTATAATAGATTTTAGGATACTCATGTAAAATTATGAATAATTAAGATGGAAAGCTCTAATAGGAGTTTTCAATGTACCTAGTTAAAGTGTTGCAATTCTGACTTGATAAATGGAGAATTGGGTGGGAATATCCTTGTTGGCTATTTAGACGTTATCTCATATTTAAAATCTCTTAAAGAAACCTTAATGGGATATGAAAGTGGGTAATGATAAAACCTGGCTTTTATTCGATACAAATGAACATGAAGTTGGTATAAAGGTAAATTAAGATAAATATGTAGCAATAAGCAAGCTTGAGAACTTATCAACACCATCATGGTATGACTAAATAACTATCTTTTATATTGGTTACAATAATTTTAGCATATCATACCATTGGAAAATGGTTTTGTGGTACGAAACTAGTCTAAGTCTTTGTTTGATCTAATGAGTTATAGGAACCGAGGTAATTTTGTGTTGAGTAATAATCCTAGCCCTAAAGTCAGTATGATGCAACTCTAGGAACATGTCTATAAGTTTCCTTTGAGTGAATCGGTAAGGAGAACTATGTGTAACTTTGACTGGTTTGGAAGTAGGAACATAGGAGGTCCCTGGTGAAGAATACCCTAGTGACCTCAAATCCATCTAGGGGGGCATAACTCTAGGAATTAGGTTTGTTTCAAATTTATTTGACCTTCTCTCTTTTGTAGGATTAAAAAGGAGATCAACTTGTGTTGGTTTTGTGTTCGTTATGTGTTTTTGAAGCTTAACCCCTGACTTATAAGAATCTATGTGTACACTCCTAAATTAGTTGATTGTGTTATAACTATCCATTTTTTAGCACTGTAATTATTTTTATATATGACTTCGACAAGTGTGGACCGTTGGGATAATTATGCAGAGAGAGACAGACATTGGACCATGCCAATGATTGATGTCTGGGCTACTACAAGGGATTAGTCAGTAGTCACCTAGTTCATAGAGGTTAAGTTGCTAAGACTACTCTGGATATGATACAATAATAGATAGCAGGTTGTCATTGGACTATGCTAACGACAGATGTCTATAACTACTATTGTACCTTTTGTATTAGCCAACATTCAACAGGTTCATGGAGGTGAATGATTTCTAGGACTATCCAAGATTTGGTACAGTAATAGTTGCACGGGTAGTTTCCTTACCACACGGGCAACAGTTATCAAAGCTAATCGTGGTATCAGGAGGGTTCACTAGGCAGTCACCTATAGTGTGGGGGGCAATCGATGATAGGTGTTACTCGAGATTGTGAAGAAGATAGTTGACAATTTCACTAAGGTAACCAAGTGGTATGTGTCAAAAGCTACTTCTTCTTGGTTGGATAGACTTGTCACTAGTAGCCTATGTTGAAGCTCTAAATTTTTGCAAGATTTAGAGTTCCACGTAATGAGAACATCCTAAAAATGTCTTCCTAAAACCTATGCTCTATAAGTGAATTCTTCATGAGATCCTATTTTCCACTTATAAATGAGTGTATACATTCATTTTCATCCTCTCATAATCAAAACTGACATGTTCTTAGAGTACTAGCTCTTGGGGTGCATCTTGTAAATTCCTCCAAGTAAACCATTTTCATGGGTAAATATTTCAATACATCGGCCCTTCCTCATCAAATCAATTATTCCTCATGATTTTCTGCTAATAATATACTCTTGTGTCCATTTGCAAAACTCTGCGACGCCATTTGATATTTTTCCCAAAACATTTCCACTGGCAATTTTTTTAAGTTTGTTACTTGTGCATTGTAAAATCTGTCAAAGTGGCATTTTTCAAATATCAACATTTCACATCCAGATAGTCTTCCCACCTAACTAATTAAGTCTTGCAATTTCCTATACTACAAAGAACTACTGTGCAAATTTTTGGGGTCATAGCACCTCGTTTGATATTTTTACAAAACCCAAATTGTGTGCGAATTATCAAATTTTGTAGATTACAGTGTACAAAAGCTTCATGAAAGCCATTTTGGAGAATTAATAGTTTGACATCTGTTGATTTCCATGTGGATCTACTTTCAAGTAGACATAAACACACTCACCAATTTTCATGGACATTGGACATCATTTGATATTTTTCCCAAGGCATAACCAGATGGAGTTTGCAGAAGTTTGATGACAGTGTGTTCATGACAGCTTCCAAATGCCTTACTTTGAGTTTTAATATCATGCAAAACACTTTCTTATTATACCTTAATGAAGGACCATGCCAAGTGGCAGTCTCTCAAGAAGAGTACCAGTATTTTTTTGAAACATGAAATAACCGGGTTCATATATAGTGTGACATACCTGGCCTAAAAAATGTGTTGAGAATAAGTTTCGATTTTGCAGATCCTTTATCCTTCACACTAGAGACATCCAAAAATACTTTAAATGCAGGGATGTGTAATGCATCTACAGAATAAGAATTTGTTGCAAAGGTATTAAAAACGTTCGAACAAATGCATTGAGTATCGCCAGTTCGCAGAATTCTTATTAAGCAAGCCGCGAAATGGGGATGAGAAGAACAAAAGGTATCGCCATTTCGGAAGATTGATATTTTTGGCTTGCGAAAGGGAGATAAAAAAAAAAGTTTTGGGCACTACCAAAGAAAGTGATGTTGCCCTAATTTAAATAAATTAATTCTTTTTGGGCGGAATATTAAAGTCAGGGGTCATATTTTATATATTTTCCCTAGTGAAGGGAAGCTTGGGTGAATTTATTTTATACGAAGAATGGGGCATATGTGTAATGAGGAGGATTTATTTTGCAAATGGATTATAATAATGTGAATTAAGAGATAGCAAATTTCAAATAGTAAAAGCACATTAATTGGTGCAGTTCAGTCATAGTAAGAGGGTCCTTAAAGAAAATTGTTTGAACCATGTAATAAGAGTTACACAACGGAAACAACAAGAAGGAATAGAGGTAAAGTCAGATCAGACGTTTGTATTATCAGTAATTCAATTACAACTGGCCTGCAACATGCAAGCTTACAAAATAGATATATAGGCCAATTACAAATCAAAATCCAAGTTCTATCCTTTATGTGGATTTATGAATTATCAATCCTTATAAATAATAACTAAAGGAACAAATTCAACAATATATAGGCGTTCGCAACACATCCAAGTCGGCCAAGAAAGGATCACAATCTCCAAGGCAGAAAATGTAACATGCAAAATAGGTCAAGACCTAAATCGTGAAGATCTCCTCCAACAAACAATGAAATGAAGCGCGAACCAATATCGAGGTCAGCCAAGAGTCTAGGAACATGGAAAGATGAGCCAAAAGGTGCACAAACCAAGAAGAAAGGCTTGCAAGATCTAGAAACTCCAACGAGTTGAGAACATGAAGAACATATAGGTCAAGACCAAAAATCATGAATATCTCCACCGAGAAGAAACAAACCAAGGTGTGGACCCAAAGGGAGAGCAAACATGATGCAAAGAATGTGCCATGAGGTCAATGACAGAAAATGTGCCAACACATGAAGTAAGGATTTTCTATTGAAGGTTGCAACAACTTCTATCAAGCGTCTACATTTATTCTCAAGCATCCAAGCATTCAAACACCATTCCTACATCACGGAGACACAAATTGATTATGAATATGACTAGGAGATCACCGACTGATGATTGGTTTAAACTCTTCCTCCTAGGGTTGGGTATGATTTCTTGTAATTTTCATATCTATGGATTTGTGCTTCAGATTTAGGTGTTTATACTTCAGATCTATGCTTATTTGCATGCACTCAATCACACATTAATTACATTTCATACTAGGGTTTCACTCTATCATACATAGGGTAGATCTAGTCATTTTGTTTATGCATTTAGCTCATAGCAATTTAGACATAGTCTAGATTCATGCGCACTACACATTACATCTATCACATTGGCTATTTGTGGAGGTGGAAATCACCAAAATTGGGGTTTGACCAAGGCAAACCCCTATATAGCCACACACAAACACAAAATTTCATATTTGCGGGTGCAGACAATCTTGGATTGAGTTATCAATACAAGAGGACCTTTCTAAGACTAAGACTAGACTGTTGTGAAAATTTGAGCAGAAAAACCCAGGGAAAGGGTGAAACTTGACCTGTACCTAGGGTATAGGGCGAAACTTGATCTATGTCTCCCAATTCTCAGTGAAATTTTAGGGGCAGAAAGCTACAGGTCTCCATGTGCCAGATCTGCAGAAACAAGTCATTTTGAGACTCTGCGACTGGGAAATTCGGTTCAAAGTACATTTTCTCCATCCTATTTCCAAGTGCATTTGTTCCTCCCCTTTTCTTTGTACATTACTTATTTTTACTAGATCAAATCTTTTATTAGCATTTCATTTCCAAATCATAGAAACAAAGGAATATAAATTCTAAGGGTATAGATCTTGAAGTAGCACCCTTTGTCTTTGATTGTGCTAATTAGATTCGCTTTGGGGGACTTCGTATTCTAATTTGTGTCATGAATTGGGAAATAGTAGCTTCCATGTTGCTTACTATTTAATACATCATAGAAACATACCAGAATGTTACTCTTTGCCATGCAGCTACTGATCTAGCATAATAGAGATGGCATCTATGTGGAGAAGAGGATTTCCCATGTAATAAAAAGGACCAAACTATGGATTGAGAAGAAATTCAGAGAGCACACTGGTCCTCAGCTCCTAAAAGTTCCACAACTGCTAAGAAAAATGTGTCACAGAACCTTAATCCTACCAACACTCCTACCACCTCATTATCTACATCCTTAGGGTAAGCTTCTCAATTAGGCGGAAATGATGAAGAACTAGAGAAGCAGGTGAAGTTAAAATCAAAGTGTGAAACGAGTACCTCATCCTCCTTGAAGAAAGCTATCAATGAAAAGGTTTCTACCCTGTCTTCCATCGCTACTACTAATTTATCCTATATCAATGGTGGTACTCAAGAAAGTAATACCCTTATCTTCCACCAAATCAGCAAGGAAGATATTTCCAATTAAATTTTTAATAAATCTAAATTCGATGTTCTCAATGGTCCTTGCCTCTCCCAATTGAATACTCCTCCACCAAGTAATGTCATCATCAATGCTTCTGATTCCACTGAAACTACCTCCTCCCCTTGGGTCAAAAAGGTTTTTAAAAATAAAAAGAGATACATGTCTACAGTCGAAATAGAAGTAGACACTATTACTAAGTTATTACAGGGAACTCATAAGCCAGAAAGAGCCAAAATAATGTCCAAGGTGGTGATAGATCCTGTGACTGGTTGATGGTTCTTAGAGATTGCAGATCCCATTAGTGAAAAGAATGAGCATGAAGTCACAAAGAGATATTTTAACTTGAGAAGAATTGACATAGGTCTGCCCACTTCAGAAGGAGATATTTACCATGACATCACTTCTATTAATGCCCTGGCTCAGAGGGTAAAGATGGAAGAAGAAAAAAATCTGGAACTGCTAAGATAGGTAAATTCTTTTGTTTCTTTTATTTGATCTATTCTACATGAGGGGGATAAAAAAATTGAGCACAAAATGCCAGTCCATATTGATGGGCTAGATCCTAACAAATTGAAGCAAATCAAAAGGGCTCAAAGTATTAATTTGGTAATGGATAAATGGGTGGAGAAACTTGTAATTTATGTGATATCTTTCATCCAAGAAGCTATAAAAATGTACTAGCTGATAACTAAAAAAATTGGAGAAATAGAAAAGTGATTTTTTGGCTCTTAAAAGGGAAAATGGTAATTTGTTAGTTGTTTCATTTGAGCTCCAAGGAATTGCTAGCATGCCCCCAAAAAATTCAATAGGAGAAGGGATAATAAGAAAACCAATTAACCTTGAGTTCATGACTTAGATGGATGTGTTGGAATGAAAGATTACTGTCTATGAGGAGTTAGAGAAATATATAGGCATGCCATAGCTTAGTTTAAACATGATGCTCAGAACCCAGAGTCTCATTTTATGCAACTAGAGATCAAAATATTTGAAGAATGACAAGAAAAATTAAGAAATAATGTCACAGTAATTTTTGAATTCAAAGATAAGGTACAAGAAAGCCTTTTTAGAAGAGAGGATAAATGAAGAGGCAATATATAATTTGTGACACTTAGTAGATAATATCCATAGCGTTAAAGAGGAAGCTCAAGAGCTTCATCCTAAAATTGTTGAAGCAAAATAAAAAATAGCCAAGCATAGGGTGAAGGTAAGCATAACAGACAAACCTCAATCTAGGATATTGTCTTAAGTTGTCACTAAGTATAGGCTTTATAGAACGAAGGTACATGAGCAAGAGGCTCGAGATTAGGCAACAGATGCAGAGGAACAAGTGACGTGTAGACCAAGGAAATGAAGCACAAAGGATCAAGGAGAGAGAACCAGTGGTGATAGACTAGTTTATCATGGTTTTATGTTTTTATAATGTTAATAAAAAACTATAATCTCTAGATGGCCATCTTTCTTTATGTTATTCGTTAAACTTGGGTTGATCTTTGGGGCTGTTATCTTCAAGAAACTATTGGTTACCAAAGTTAGTTATGATACTTGATGTGTATTTATTGCAAAAAATTTGTTGTGTTAGAGGTTACAAAGAGAAAATAGAAAAGACTTTAAAAAAGGATTTTAATAAAATATAATATAAAAATGAACCTCCAAATTGTGGATTGTGTGTTACAACTTATGGGTTGTTCATTCTTCTTAAGTTTAATGCATTACTATAGGATGTTATCCTTTATGTGTATGTTTGAAATATTTTATGAATATAAGTAATGGATTGTTGTTTGATGAGCAACTTTGTGTGGAATTAAATAGCAAGTCAGTGATAGGTGGTAGCATTTTCTATACTTAAATAAACTTTGTGTTCTTTGGTTCATTTTAGATATTTAAGATTTTCACCTTTCAAAAATTTACGGTTAAAAGTTTCCTTCCTTATTTTCTTTCTAGTTAAAAGTATACAAGTTTTCAATGTTCATTATTTTTAATAGTAAGAAGGTAGCTACACCTTCCAAAATAAGCAGAGAGTTGGTGTAGAAAATCATCACACCTGACTCAATGGTTGGTCCAGATTACCACTTTTTGGTCACATTATATTGGAGAGTTAAGTGGTAAAAATATGAAACTAACAGTGATGTACTAACTCCTCTTCCCAAGTATCCATTGGTGCAGAAGACCAAGGAAAGGAATGAGACCCACGATATAGTGTGAAATGCACTGTCATTCTCTCTTTCTAGGATGTACTATGGATGAGGAATGGTTAGCCATCATGTATGAGCCAGTCACTATTTTTTATGTCATGCTTGTATGAGCCAGTAACTATTATCTTTATGATTCATGAATGAGCTTGTCACTATTTTATTTGTGATGCTTGTATGAGCCAGTTACTATTTCTTTTGTGATTCAATCATGATCACTTATGTGATGTATGTTGAATATACGTATTGTGTTTGCGGTGCATAGTGAAGTTATCCATCTTATGTTCTTGTGATGTGTATGAGCTAGTATTTTGTGTAGATGTAATACATGCTCACCATAATCATATGTGTAATTTGCGATATAATCCAAGTGCATAATTGTGAGTTGGTATAACTAATGATTGGTAATGACAGGTATGGAACCAACACCTAATGGCAATGTACATATTTTAATGGGATGGTAATAAGTTAATAGACTACACTTAATTAATGGCCATGCTTTAAAGAGAGAGTAGAGATCTCATCAAGAAGAGAGAGTGAGTTCCCTCCTAGTGAAAACTAAAAATCCTCTAACTTCCCATGAGATGATACATGGGTAGGGTCGTCAAGAGTGAACCCTCAAGGCTTAGGTATGGGTCTAGAGATGACCCTAGTTATGGAAGCTCAGCACAATAAATTATAAGCATACATTGGGATATTGATCTTCCATTGTGGTAAATTTTGGATTTCTAAACTCACCACTTCAAAATTAAATAGAATATGCTTGTTTGATTTAGTTAATGGTTGATGTTAAGTGAAAAATATAAAAAAAATGTATTAGTCAAAAGGTGGATATTACACAATGGAAAGAAACATTAAATTAGTTTTTATTAATCCTCAATCAAAGAAATTAAAACTTATTATTTATAGACTACTCATTCTCAATTATATATTTAAACTCAAATATTACCCAAAGATCCCATTACTAAAAAAATTCTCATATCTCCAAAAACTACTCTAATTATTTACACAAACCTACTATCTATAGAATTTATAATTTCATTTACTGTCCAAAATTCACCAATTGTTACTAATGCAAACTACTCCTCATTCAAATATACCGATTCCCTACATACATTAAAGACATCAAATATATAATAAATCTAAGGAAATCTCGTAGTTAATATGAATTGGATAGCCTCCAACATGTATAAACTAAGTATTCATCCCTATTTTCTAACCAACACCTATCATTTGCATTCGAGTATCATTTAGACGTTGTACTAGCCATCCACCACCAAAACTAAGAGGCTCAATCATTCTCAAACTCTTTCCAATTAAATGTGCATCAATAAATTATTATTCACCATTACAAACTACACATTATTGCATGTTGAGCACAATACCCTCATTAGTGCTCAAAATTTTACATTTTGCATCATCTTCACGTGACCGATAAATATTATGTGCACCTTAACACTTGCATACATATATTAATTTTCTCTATGCTCAAACATTCTTATTTAACTAACCTAGGTAGAAAAGAATATATCATGATCTCTTGATCATGCACATTCTGGTTGATCTTATTTTCCTTATCACAATTGAAAAATATGACGTTCTTAATCTTGTAGCATCCTCAACACCTTTTCCTTTCAATTTAACTATACACTCCTTACTAGACATATTCTTAAATCTAGTATATATAACACTTGATTGATATCCTCTCATTCAATTTTCTCGTCTCGTGTCTAACTATTCTCACCTCCAATTAATTTCTATAAAATCTAAACCTTTACTCAACACTCAAGTTGTCCCTTGGCACATGAGTATGTGCTGACAACATTAAATATTGGTGATAAAACAATCCCCTTTAGCAACTCTATCTTATACATTTTTTTCTCAAATTTATGGAAGACCTAAAAAGTGATCTCATCTTCTTCAATTTTAGCTTTCATAGGTTCCCCTTTTCAACCTTTCTTTATGAAAATGTGCTTGAGTTAGAAGTCACCAACGTATAATTTTACACCCCTTCTCTTCTTATCTATGTGCTTCTTACATTGTGGTTTTCTCTTCTTGAGCTAAACATATGTAACAAGTTAACAATTTCTGGATTTGATTGTGTTATGAATTTTTATTTTTTTTTCCCTGTGCTCTCTTATTGCTCATCCTGATGATGGATCACGGAGTGTGATTCGAAACGTTGATGCAAAAAATTCATAACACAATCAAATCCAGAAATTGTTAACTTGTTACTATCATGGATTGTGGAAATCTCTTCTCTTTGACTAAACATATGTACCTTATTATGCATGCTATTAGTATGCTCCATGAAACAGTTTTCCTTTGGGCTCCTTTGTTGCGCTCATAATACATTATGCAACTCAATAAACTCATATTGGACTCTATTGATAGAAAATCTAGAATAAAATATTCTCATAGCTTGTATTCACTAAGTTCTATGCAAATTATACCTATAATATGATCGAACCCAAAATCCCTAGATTTATCACACCCAAAATCACAATAGATATATAGGTTAGTATTACTTACCTCCATTAGTCTATTTATTTAAGGTTGGCATGCAAAACTTAACTAAAATTGAGTATTTACCTTCTTTCATGATGCCCTCCAAAAGCGTCATGTGAATTGTATGTCTTTATTTGACATAATAATGTCTAAAAATATTGATTTCACACTCTATTTGAAAATCATGTTTTTCACTTGTATGATTATGTTGATCTAGTGTAAAATGCACCATTGTGTAGAAGTTACCCTTAACTAAAAAGACTAATTCATGGCCATAATGCATCTTAAGCAAACCCAAAATAAAACTTGTGGGCGAATTCTTCCATGGTTTCTCAACTAGAAACTTAGTTAATATAACTTTGTAGTATGGCTTCTTCCTTTTGGTAATAGACAATCTCTACACTACTACACAATTTTTCATGTATTCATGAACGTGCGCAACTAAAAATACCCTTCCTTTTTTTGACACCATTTTTTTAATGTGAAAATAACCAATCAAACC
>MU225858.1:2163167-2184277 GCA_018584345.1 Thuja plicata | reverse complement strand
ATATAGTGTTGTTTAGTTTTTTAGAGTAACCCCATGTTCTCATTCAACTCCAACACTTAAGTGCATTTTCTGCTTAAATTTAAGTCGTTGGAGTGTTCCCATGCAAATTTCTATCGTAGGAAAAGGATGTATTGGAATCTTTTCCTATTTTAGTGGAGCAACTATAGTTAGGAATTGAAATTAAGTTTTCAAAAAGGGGGGAGGGGTGGGGGAAGGGGGTAGGAAATAAGCAACAATTACTTATTGGAAAAATGCTATGTGGCTCCACAAATTTATTTCCCTCCATTTTTTACCCTTTTTTCTCCAACTTTTATGTGAAAAATGAATTATTTCTAATTTTATTCAAAAGTGCAATTGAAGAGAAAATAAGTAGGGAAATTATATATTCCTGGGGTCACTAGCTCCACAAATTTCTCCTTAAAAAGTTGAGAAGTGACTGCTAGCCAAAATAAGCTAAGCAGCTACATGGGGACCTTCCCTAAGGTAGGGGTACCATGGAGGGGGTTGTAACTCCATTTTTTAGGTATAGAAGGTCTCATAAGAAATGTTTTTTTTGGGGATATAAAATTATTTAGAATATTTTCCTACAAAATAGGAGCGTCTCCTTTTTAGGCCTCTGAATTTGAGCGGGTGAAAATGGGGTGGGGCTGGAAATTGCCCCACTAGCTTAGGAGAAATTTATGCCACATGTCAAACTTCTGCATATTTTATTTCTATAAAAACTAAATAAATCTGGCCAAAAAACTAAATTTGGAGGGAAAATATTTTTTTATATTTTTTTTAATATTTCATTAGTTATAGAGTCCTTAAATTTAGGAGCTAAAACTTTTAAGTTGAAACACACTAAAAACTCATGGGACCACTCACCTTTAAGTATTCCTAAATAATCTCATTGGCTACAACTCTATTTTTAAGGAAGCCCCCCTCCATGGGACCCTGACCTAAAAATCATAGTTTGGTCTCTCAATAGCTCACTTGAGTCCAATCTAGTGAAGGAGAATACCATAGTGTGGTCTAGCTAACAACATCCCACCAATATGCTTATGATCATGAAAATATTTAGAAGAGTGTCATTTCTCTTTGGTGTCCACGAAAGGCGGCATAGTTGGAAAGGAATGGCTAACTTGAAGCATTTATATGGTTGCTAAATGCATTGAAAGTCACATATTTAGACATCAATTGCATTGAAAACTTTGTTGAGAACACTGGTGATCATATTAAATCAATATGTGTAGTGTTGTTCTGCTTGAAATTCATTCAGATTTAGTAGTAGATTTGGGAGGAATTAGGTACTCCATCCAGATTAATAAAAAAAAATCAATAAAATCCTTAGAACCAAGGCATCCTGCTTCTCCTTTAGGGACTAGCACTTTCTATTTCTTCTTCTTCACATGTACAAAAATGATTCAGTAGCTTATAGAGGAGCATATATCCAAGTTCAATGAGGAGGAAGTCATTGGTAGATCTCAAACATTTAAAATAAATTGATATAAAACTTCAATGAATCCAACACTTAATGTGTTTATAGAACGATGCTGGAATTTGGTGTAATTTACCTTCAATCATGTAAATTGATTTTTGCACACTTAGGCAATGAACATGATGACGCGATTGAAATAAAGAGATATGATACTATTTTTGCTCCTAATTTCTCTTGATACACTCTCAGTTAGACCTTTTAAGCCGGAAGGACTTCAAATCCATACCATTTTGTCACATGTTTCTCCCCTAGGCAACCCTCTCAATCACCATTGTCTATGCAACAACTAGATTGCCCCATTTATTGTAATTATTAATTAATTAAAAAATGTTATATTCATTGTATTTTGAAATTTTTAATTATTTAATAATTACAATAAATGGTACGTTGCCCTCTCAATCTGCATGCATTTACTATTGTAACTTCTCTTGTGGTTATGTTGGAAAGAGTGCTAGGAATAAGACAATTGGTATACCAACATTTCATTATTTGATTTTTAAAAAAATTGCATACATTTTGTTTGTGCCAACGAAAGAATTATTGATCTCCTTTTTTTATCAAAAGAAGTGGGGAACAATTTGGAATTCTCTTTTTCAAGGGTGAAGTCTAGATTCAACTTTATTTTAGGATTAGGATTTTAGGGAGTTTGGTGTATTATATAATTTAAGTTTGGTTGAGATAGGTAGCGATGCTTATAAAATTTATAAATTCAATGTAGGAGAATGTAAAAATGTCATTTTTTTTTTGTTTTAATAGTAATTGGATGTATTATTGCTTGTACTTGACATTCATATTGTGTCGGGAAGAATATGTTCTTTCCTCACAATTGACAAAGTGAGCCCCAAAAGCTAAATTTTCTAAGTTAGTAGTAAACCTACTGGAGGCTGGAAGCACAAAAGGCTGGAGGAAATTGAGCAACCTCTTGATAGTCATTAGCGACAGGGTCATAAAATTATATTAGTGGAAAAACTATTTGTGCCAAAATGACTAAAGCCAAGATTGGTTCCCAGGTGGCAGCGACAACCATCTCATATAATTTGTGATAAGAGTGGCGATGATCTATAATGGTGGTTGCATACATGACAATGAGGACAAGTTGTTCTCAAACTTTGTATATTTGGCTAGATGTGTTTGTCCCTAATCACAACTATTAGTTGTGTGTGAATGAATATTTTTTCCTCGTTCACAAGATGGTATAAGTGATTAGAAGTGTTTGCCCCCAGTCACAAGAGTTGGTAGTAATAATTGGATGTGTTTGTCCCTAGACATAATTGTTATGAGTAGATGTGTGTGTCCCTATTCATAAATTCATTGTTGGATATATATATGTGTTTGTCCCTTTCCAAACTTGTTGCAAGACCATGGGTAGATGTGTTAGTCCCTAGCCCTGGTTCCATGAATTAATGTCTTATGATGAACTACAAAATGTGGTCATCAAGTATTACTGGTCCACTATTTCCATTTGGAGAATGATGTAATATGGGGGGGGGGGTTAGGAATATTGCATCATTAATAATATGCATGCATTAACTATTTCTTAGGTTTGTAAAGTTTGTTTAATAGCCTATTTTATTACTGATATGAATGTTGAGTTGTTGAAGCAACTCAATATAATAAGGAAAGTTATTTATATATTTTTCTATAAAACAAGATATTAGAATCTTATATGTGTGTAATATGTATTGAATGAAAATATAAAGAAGGATTGTATTCATGTGAAATATTCTATAAGCCTCTTTGTCCATTTTTCTATTGTAAATTACATAAACCCTAAAATCATTTACACACACATATTAGAACCAAATATTTTCAAGAAGATTTCAAGTTACAAATAACATTTTTCTCACAACTTATAGCATAAATTAATCCTTTATAGATGCTTCCCTTGATAAATTTAAGTGTTCATCCTCCACATTTCAAGCTAAGAGGGTCATCCTTGGATCAAATTATTGGATATCAATGTTCAACTATGGTAGATTGGTTTTTTCTTTTGATAAAAATGGAACAAATTCTTGAATAAAAGAAATTGTAAAAATAGATTAGTGGTCTATCTTAGGAACCAAAATACCATGCCCAAATCACCCTTGTGTGGACTTGGGGGCGGGTGGGGGGGAGGATCCCTTGCCATTTCCAAGTCATTCATGCCTTGTGGAATCATCTTCATATGCATAGAAAAATTCCCTTTACAATTAGAAATTATCTTCTCTTATACATAAATAATGTCCTCAAGGGCTCTACACATACATAAATGTATTTGAAATTCTTATGCATTTCATCACATACATTCATGATCATTAATGTCATCCTAGATTGAGCAAGGAAATGTAGGTTTTTAGATTTGAATGGTAGCTTGGGTCTAGGGAAATATCTTCCTCAACAATATGTTAGTGATATAAAATGATCCAAGGGAGTAAATTTAGGGTTTTAGAGACTCACATGTCAAAGGGAGGTAGGTTTGTAAAGGGCATATGTAAATGAAATAGTGGAGTAGTGAATTTTTAGAGAATGGGGTCTTAGTGGGAGGCTTACTAAATGTATATTGGTATTATGATGCACAAAGGTATGAAAGAAGAATGTATTTAGAGGTTAATTAGTCTATGATAATAATATGTATAAGTTCTAGGAATCAAGGTTCAATATATCACACTAATATTTTTGTAATAAGTACAAAGCTTAGGGAAGCTTTGAAGCTTTAGAAGGGGAATGTAGGAGAACAAAAGTGGGGGCAAGGGAACCAAGTTACTAAGTACATATGGGAGTAGTAGTGAATACAAAAAAACAAGGGATGGAAATTTCTTAAGACCTTCAAACATTGTTGGAGGTGATTAGGGATGAAGGTGCAAAAGTATATAATACCATTTATTGTGGTAGAAGAAAACTAGGGATTGTGTCAAGGTTTGGGGATTGAAGATCCACAATCGAGTCACTTTGTAGTAGGATTGTAGGAAATCATGAAGGGTTTCATAACATAATGGGGAATATGAAATATGATAGCAATATATCCATCACTAGGATAAAAAAGTAGACATAAACCCAAAGGCCTGATGGAATATTAATTTTGTGGCATGCGATCATTTAGAATTATGAAAGCTTGGACTTGAAAATGAAAAATTCAATGAAAGGAAAGTATTAAAAGTGTGAGAAACTAGAGGAAAAATAAAAAATGGATGAGGGAATTCTTAAAGGGAAGGGAAAGTTCATAATAGATTTCTATAAGAAAATTGTAGCAAGAAATACAGAGATGCAAGTAAACAAAGTATGTCCAAAAGTGTTTGAAAGGTCCACGCTTCCACAAAAGGATACCTACAGGATGAATGATACAAAAATGTGGAGGAGTGGGGCCAAAAGAGAAGCAAGGAAATTCACATATAGGGTCTATAAGTCCGCAAAGAGGTGTTGAGGAAATTGGAAGCTTGTAGGGATGTAGCAATTTGGAAGACATGAAACCTATGGGAAGAGTCAAGGTCCATAATTTTTTTGAGTAGAAAAAGATAATAAAACATATAATTAGAATTGTAGAGATATGAGGAAAACAAGGATGCAAGGATGGTATGTAGCTGTAGGAATTCACATGGGTTCTAAATTTCTATAAATAACAAAGAAAAAATGGTTAATGTGGGGGTTGAAGGGAATTGAAACATGGAAGGTACTATGAATATCAAATAAATTTTCATTCTCAAAAGGAAATAAAATATGATGTGAACTTGTGAGGATGCAGGAAAGTGAATGATGAAAAATTTATACACAAGTTCTACAATTTTAGAAGAAAAGATAAGAATGTAGTGAGTGAAGGGAAGATGTGATAACATGAGAAAATTAAAAAAACTCACCCAAAGTTGGAAAGTCACCCCAAAACCCCCATACTTAGAATTTAGGACATTCAAAATAAGCAAATTTAAGAATAATATTATCTTGTAAAATTAAATTTGAATTGTAAAATCTCACATGTAGGAGGGAAGGGGGCTAGGAAGAATGAAGATCCTAATCTAGGTTAATATTAGAGAAAAGGGAATAGACATTCTATAAGAAACCTATAATTATAAATTGGACATAGCTATTTTCCACACAAAATAGCACTATCATATAAATATGTACAAAAACCTAATTTTACATATGTATGACAAATTTTCTCATGATTTTCACTATTAATCTAAGTTTATACCATGATTCCATGTCTATCTTACCACTAGGCACATGTAGGGGCTCAAGAACTAGGTCGTGTAACTGAAATCAAGCGTGAGCTTCTAAATTCTTAATTCCATGTTAAATATGGATTAGAAGGATTAAACTTTTATTGGAAGGATTTATTTTCTATATTACCATCTACAAGTGGACTCCAAGAATTAATAGTTTCAGACCAACAAATACTATATTATAATTGAAGGTTAAATTATTCCTAACACCTTCGTAATCCCAGTTGGGTATTTCACTGTGAAATTTCTTGGGTATTTTCGTTTTAACGGCAGATTTGTAGGTTTAGTAGACAAGGGTTTGGTATGATTTGCCCCGATTTTTTGGTTCTAACGCTGGAAATCTACAGATTTTACACGGATTCAAAGATATTGTTTATTCATATGAAGGTGAAGTTTTGGCGATTCATAGTTAAATTTTGTTAAAGATTAATTGAGCTGCCCCACTCTCAGCCCACCAGGTCATATTAATCCAAACTTTTGAAGGGCGATTGAAAAATTGAATTCTGAATTGTTAAAAAGCCATTGTAATGTCAGACGCTTCCTCGTGTTAACAATATGCTGCTGCTTCATAGAAGCCAATAAGAGCCGCTTCACATCTAAGAAGACAAGAGGTAAGAATTATGGTTGAAATCTGTGCTGTTTTAACAGAAGCACTGCTCAGAAAACTCTCTATTTCCCTGCAGATACAATTGTATAAAATTATTGAATATGCTGTTCTAGTTAATGCAAATGTTTCTTTAATGGCTCGTGAATGCCAAATATCATTTTTAGAGTTTATATGAAGTGTTACATATAAAATACTCCAGATCAGATACATGAACTATAGCAGAGGGGGCTCCTTTAATTGGTGATTAAACTATGCGTGAACATGTACAACCAATGAAAATTTAAATTTTTCAAGATTTGTTTTCATTTTCAGTTCCCTACTTTATCAGCGGCCTTTCGTCTAGGGTTACAGAATGTCAGAAAAAGATTGTAGATTTACGATGCCTTTTGGTACATCTCACTAGGCATTGCTCTGCCCTCATCTCTGCACTGTTTTGGCCTCGCATGAGGAAAGGCAATATTGGCAGATGTTACTTATTCGATGTCAGATGTCAATGGAAATATTAAGTAGAGGGCATAAAAATAAAGAGGGGAGGCATGTGTTTGTACAAGGAATACCTGACAATTTTTATAATTCCTTCCTTTTTGTCGGATTTCTGTAACAGCTTTCGTTTGTGCTCACGCAGGGCAGCCCGTTCGTGGATTTAAACTGTCCTTTCTCCTCTAGGGCTATAGGATTTGGCTTTACACCTGCCTATTGACTTTTCTTGTAAGTTTCTTAAGGGTCTTTAAATAATCTATTTTGTGCATTTGTTCGTTGGTTTATTCATAATAGATAATTTTGTCAATTTACAGATCTTAAATGGTATATCAGATATTGATTGTTTATAAATTATAATTATTTTTTTGGCTTATAGGTAGTAATGGCGCACACTGTAGGTTCTGTTATGCCTACAAGAATAAAGAAGTGGTCATTTCAAAGTGTTGCTGGATACCTACTTACAGATGCCCTAAAAATGCTCCAATAATTGAGTACTACAACCATCTCAAAAATTGCCAATACTTACGCACAAATATCTGAATACTCTTCCTAAAATGAAGAATTCTCTTATTGAAGAATTGGATGAACTAGAAAAGAATAAAAATTGAAACGGTAACTGATACTCTTCCTAAAATACCTTTAAATTACGAAGAGAGTTATAAACACATTTTATTAGCTCTGTTGTGCTTCAGCCTCATGTTCAGTGGAATCAAGAGTACCATAAGACAACTCTTGGTCACATTTTATCATCTTGTCGATGTATCTTGAAGATTTCTTCTCGATGATAGCTTTGTATAGCGTGTTTCAATTCAGTCAGCTATGTTTTGAATCAGCCTTTTGTAACTTTATTGGATGTAAGATACCCACTTGTGCATGTTGAGCGAAAGAAAAACAATACAGACAAGAACAGATAAAATAAATCAAACACAAGTAAAACTCAGAACAAGAGCAGAAAGACAAAAGCCAAGTTTTTAACATGGTTCACCAAATAGGCTACATCCACATAGAGCAGGGGATAGCTCCGTTTTTCTTATTAAATCAGAATACAATACATTACAGCTTCAGCTCACTATCGATTATATATCATACTGCTGTTCGTACAGCTTTTTACAAATAATTCCATTCCAGGAACAAAAGTAGCCAATACACAAAACCGCATGCAAAAGGCATTAACTTCATCGTGGAAGAGATAGCACGCAATGGTCGATACCAAAAGAGGGAGTAGTGGGAGTAATAGTAGAACCATTACACTACGAGGATTGGGCTGCATAAAAATGGTCTACGTTACACCAACTATCTCCCACTTGAAGTCCAATCCGAGCTGCAAGAGAGCTGCCTAGAGATATCCCCCACTCCAGCCTTATTGTCAAAGCTTGACAAGGCCAAGAGAAGTCCTACAGAACTCGAACTTCTCCCTTGGAACAATCTTTGTCAGAGCATCTGCTGGATTCACTTTTGTATTAATCTTCTCCACCTGCAGCTTTCCTTCATCTAGAACATGTCAAATAAAATGATATCTCAGTTCTATATGTTGGGTCCTACTATGAAAAGCGAAATCCTTCGCCAAGTGAATAGCACGGTTGCTATCACAAAACAAAATGGAAACTGATTGCTTACACCACAATTCTCCCAGTAACCGTTGTAGCCAAATCATTTCCTTTGCTCCTTTGGTGAGAACAATATATTCTACCTCAGTAGAAGAGAGTGCAACCACCTGTTGCATCTTTGTAACCCAACTGATCGCTGCCCCAACAAAGGTAAACACATAACCTATCGTAGACCTCCTTTTATCCAAATCTCCACCCATATCCGAATCAGCATATCCTCGTCGCTGAGTATCCTTTCCTTCAAAACATAAAACATGATCTGATGTACCTTTCATGTATCTTAAAATCCACTGTACCACCTGCCAATGAGATTTGCCTGGATTACTCATAAATCTACTACCAAGTCCCACTGCATGAGCAATATTCGGATGAGTACAAACCATGGCATACATGAGACTGCCAACTGTTGATGAATATGGAACACACTTCATGTATTCTTGATCCTCTTGAGCTTTTGGATGCATGGCTGAAGATAAGCGAAAAATGATCAGCCAAAGGAGTAGTAACAAACTTGACATTCTTCATATTGAATCCATCTAATATTTTGACAACATATTTTTTTTTGAGATAATCTGATTTCTCTCTTGTTTCTGTCCCTGATAATATTCATCCCAAGAATCCACTTTGCTGCCCTTAAATCTTTCATGGCAGAGCGTTGAGATAAATGTTGTTTTAGTTCATTAACAATCTTCATACTAGTGCCAACAACCAACATATCATCAACATAAAGTAAAAGGATAGCAAACTCGCCATTAGCAAGCCTCTTATAATAAACACAAGGGTCTGATTCACAACGAATAAAGCGTTGTGAAGTCATGAAGCTATCAAATTTAAGGTACCACTGCCTTGGGGCTTGCTTCAGCCCATACAAACTCTGCTTCAATCTACAATATAAATGCTCTTGACCCTGTTTAATAAAACTTTCAGGCTGCTCCATGTATAACTCCTCAATATGTCCATGAAGAAACGTTGTTTTGACGTCAAGTTGCTCAAGCTCGAGATCCCAAACAACAGTCATGCCCAAAACATCACAAATTGTTGTTATCTTCACAGCTGGTGAAAAAATTTCACTGAAGTCAATCCCCTTTTTCTAATCAAAACCTTTTACAACTAATCTGGCCCTATAGCGTTTACTGCCTCCATCTTCTTTCAGTCAATACAACCATTTGGTTTTGAGTGGTTTTTGATTTGGTGGAAGGGTAACCAAATCCCATGTATCATTTGCTCTTAAGGACTCCATTTCATCTTGCATTGCCTCCATCCATTTGATAGAATCTTCATCCTTGCAAGCCTATTTAAATGTCGTAGGTTCTGATTGATAGGAGAGAAATAATTCATAATCATCGAATTTGGTTGGATGCCTTCTCTCTAGGGTAGACCTCCTTAATTTATTTTGAATATCATCTATTTCAGATTGTAAATTTCCTCCAGTAACCTGCCTCTGGATTCTGATCGGCTGAGGCAACAAAGTTTTCTGTTGTTCTATAGTCCCCTGTTCCTGGGCACTGCCTCTAATATTCTGCCTTTGCACATCAAAACTCCCTTGTATATTCTGATTGAAAGACATCTTAGTGGGGCTGCTCTGTTCAAAAGTTTGAAAAGGCAGTATATGGCGGTCAAAGAGCTGTGCATTGTCTTGTGGAGGTTGTGCATTAACTTGTGGTGGCTGCATTGAAAAGTCATTGTCCAAGTGAGCCCACGTGGATAGAGTCTTAGAAGGAGGTAGCATAGTCACAATTGAAGGCTGCGAATAGATTGGTGGAACAATTCCCTGTGGCTTGTTAGTATTGTTGCAGTTATAAAAAAGATCGGCTAGTTCATATTCAGTCGAAGATGTGCTCTGTTGTTGCAGACCTGGGAAGACTTTTTCATTAAAAATGACATCCCTACTGCGAACAAGCTGCTTGGTGAGTGGATCGCACAAACAAACCCATATTGCTCTTCACCATAGCCAACAACTATGCAGCGTTGTGACTTGGAATCCAACTTCGTTCGCTTTTCCTTGGGGACATGAGCGAAGGCTTCATAGCCAAAATCTCAAAGATGAGAATATGAAATCCATTTGCCCAACCATACTTCTTTGAGGATATCAAAATCTAATTTGGATGAGGGGCTTCTGTTGATTAAATATACAACTGTCTTAATCGTCTCTACCCAAAACTCCTTGCTTAGGCCTACATTGGACAATGTGCATCGAGCCCTCTCAAGAATGGTTCTATTCATCCTCTCATCTGTACCGTTTTCTTGAGTGAATGGGCCTACTTTAATCCGTCTAATGCCATGCAACTGTCATGGGGCTAGATTTGACCCCGCACGACACCGACGATCTTCGAGCACTTTGAAGATCCCAGACTACACCTCCCTACCAATATCCAAACTTCAGCACCTGCACACACACACTTGATGAGTACAATAATATAATCTTGCACAACGCAATGATTCACATAAGATAGGAACACAGTACTTGGGGCAATTAAGTAGCTTTATTGATTTCAACAAATGGCCCCTGGCCCGGTCTACATCAATTTCAACTATGTCATTGATCACTACCCGAGTACTACCCAAACACTCTATACAAGTTCTCACCCCTAGGTTTGTACCCACTCTTGGAACACTGGTGCACCTTGTACACCTCACACTCTGGCTGTAGCTCCGCATGTAGATTCCAAACCCCCAACACCTTGTGTCTTTGGAACTCATTGGTCTGACTCTCTGGTGAGCCCGAGCTGACTTACCCAGAACAAGACCCAGGCCCCCTCCCTGATCGGGGACTCCAAGTCAACTTCACTGCTCTGTTGCTTCAACTCACACACTGCTCTACACTGCTCTGAACTCCTTGCTCACTGAATGCTGTTTTGTGCCTCCTTGGATTTCTCCACCATGACACTTCACCGAGTGAATAAAAGCAACACTGTAGAAACGTTCGTCTTGAATGGTTGGGCTACTCTTATTCGCCCATAATACTTATTTGTAGGAAGATCGGACTACGGTAGAAAGCAAACCCTGTTTAGCTCCCACCCCCAATGTGCAATTCAGCATTCCGGACTTTCATACTGCATCCAAGTGTAGCCTATCCCCTTTGGGAATCAGCAACCCCTTACATCCTCCCCCATTCTAAAACAGGCAACGTCCTCGATGCCGGCAACACTGCCCCATGCAATGCTACTGAGGCCCCTCCCTTGCTCAAAGTTTAGAGAGGAAGAGTGGAGTCCCGTTCCAGGAACTCCAAGACCTTGTCTTCATATTTCCACATGTTCTCAGCTCGCTCCCAAGATGCCTCTGATCTGGACTGGCCCTGCCAATGAATTAAGAATTCCCTCCACCTTCTGTTACCAAATCCCCGCTCTCTAATAGCTATCACCTCCTGCACCTCCCAATTTGGTCTATCTTTGACAAAAGTAGGCCCGCGATTTGGGACGTTCCGGCTGGTGTCCTTATCCTCGTGATATGGACGAAGTTGGCTGACATGGAACACAGTGTGGACACTCATGTGGGCTGGCAACTTCAATTTGTGTGCAACTTTCCCAACTTTTTCAATTATTGAGAATGGCCCATCGAAACGACGACCAAGTGCTGCACTCACCCCCTTAGGTGGCTTAAACTGAACCAGATCCATCTTCAAAAAGACCCTGTCACCAACTTTGAATTCCACACTTCTTCTCCTTGAGTCTGCATAGTGCTTCATTCTTTCAGCAGCCTTGACCAGATTATGCCTAGCAATGTCTACCTGGTCATGCCACTCTTGCAACCTTTTTCTTGCATCTGGACACTCCCCTATGTATCCACTCAAAACAGTATGAGGAGTTAGTGGTTGCTGGCCTATTGCCAACTCAAATGGTGAGGACTGACTCGATGCACTCTTCTGCATGTTGTAACTAAACTGAGCTGAGTCCAATAGCCTTGGCTAGTTGGATTGGTCCGACCAAACAAAGTGCCTCAAATAATCCTCCAGAATCCCATCGGTCCTTTCGGTCTGTCCATCTGTCTCCAGATGATGACTCATAGACATGAGTAACCTTGTCCCAATCATCTTGAATAACTCTTTCCAAAAGTTACTGGTAAAGCGGGCATCCCGATCACTTATGATACTCAATGGAACACCCCAATACTTCACCGCACCTAAAGAAGTAGTCAGCAACATCCTCCGCCTTGCACGGAACAAAAGTGCCATACTTGGAGAATCTATCAACCACAACCATGATGCTAGCATACCCATCCACCTCCGGCAACCTTGTAATGAAGTCCATACTTACACTTGTCCATGGTCTTACTGGTACAGATAAAGGCTGCAACAAACCTCCTGGAGGTTTAGTTACCGCCTTGTCTTGCTGAAAAATGAGACAACTCTTGACATACTCATCCACATCTTTTCTCATATTCTGCCAGAAGAAGCCTCGTTCAAGTAATGCGAGGGTTCTCTTTTGTCCTAGGTGCCCTGCCCATAAACTGTCATAACATTCATGGAGAACTTCTCTCCTCACATTCTTCCACTTTGGGAGGTAGACTCAATCCTGGGTAAAAACCAACAAGTCATCCTTGATACTGAACTTGCGAGTCCTACCCTCCCTTGCTTGCTTATACAGCTCCGCTGCCTGAGGATCCATCTGATAACCTTCTTTGATGGACTCCAAAACTTCATTGGATAATGTCACTTGGCTCGCCCCAAGCTAAGCCTCGTGGTCCTCTTCCACTGCAGCTAACTGTCCCTTCTTGCTTAGAGCATCTGCTACCACATTCTTCTTCCCAGGGTTGTAGAGGATCTCAAAGTCAAATTTTGCCAGGAACTCTTGCCATCTGGCTTGCTTCGGTGTTACCTTGGCTTGAGTCTTGAAGTAGGTTGAGGAGACATTGTCTGTCTTCACAATGAACTGTGTCCCCAAGAGATAGTGCCTCTAAGTTTTGAGACAATGGATGATCCCTGTCATTTCCTTCTCATGGGCAGGATAATTCTTTTCCCTGTCCTGCAACTTTCTCGACTCATATGCAACTGGATGTCCGTCTTGCATCAACACACCCCCCACTGCATAATCCGAAACATCACTTTGGACTTCGAATGGCCTTGTGAAATTAGGTAATGCTAGCACAGGAGATGAAGTGAGTTTCTCCTTGAGTCCCTCAAACGCTGCCTGACACTTATCTGATCACTTCCACTTTTTATCCTTCTTTAGAAGACCTGTCAAAGGGGCCGCAAGCTTGGAATACCCCTCAACAAACTTCCTGTAATAGTTTGCCAAACCCAGAAACTGCCTCACTTCATGTACATTCTGTAAGGGTTCCCAATCTCTGATTGCTTTTAGTTTCTTCGGATCTGGGTGAATCAGACCTTTCCCAACAATGTGACCCAAGAAGTGCTCCTCTTCCTGAGCAAAGGAACATTTTTCCTTCTTCACATACAATTGGTGCTCCTTAAGCAACTCAAAAACCTCTGCTAAATGTTGCTTGTGCTCTTCCATATTTTTGTTGTAGACCAAGATGTCATCCAAATACACCACCACAAACTTATCCAATAAAGGGCGGAACACATCGTTCATGAGTGTGCAAAATGTTGCTGGTGCATTGCATAGCCCAAAGGGCATCACCATGAACTCGTATGACTCATACCTGGTCACACATGCAACCTTCTCTTCATCCCCAGCTGCAATCCTCACTTGATAGTAACCCTGCTTAAGATCAAGTTTGCTAAAAGTCTTTGCCCCCGATAGGCGATCAAAACAATCTGCAATAAGAGGAAGGGGATACTTGTTCTTAATGGTTAACTTATTTAGAGCCCTGAAGTCAATGCATAACGTCCATGTTCCGTCTTTCTTCTTCTGAAACAATACAGGAGCTCCGTAAGGAGAACGGGATGGCTTGATGTATCCCGCCTCAAGCAACTCTTCTAGCTGCTTCTTAAGTTCAACCATCTCTGGACCAGACAACCAATATGGTGCCTGGGCTGGAGCCCTTGCTCTAGGTACTAACTCAATTTTATGATCTATGGCCCTCCTTGGTGGGAGTTGAGCGGGCAACTTAATTGGCATTATGTCCTTGAACTCCAAAATGACCTCCTCTACTTCTGGTGGGATTGGTGTCTACTTGACTCCTTCCAGTTCATCCCAACCCCCAATTAGCGCCGCCAAGAACATAGGTTCTTTCTGATTCTTCCTGGCTGCCTTTTTCATTCCCAATGCTGAGATCATTGGAGCCTTCCCAGATTGACGTCTTTCTAATGTCTTCACCGTACATGACTGCTGCGGATCCAAAAACATCAAAGACTCTAGGTGGGGCATCACTGCAACTTTGCCTACCCTCAAGAACTCCTGGCCCAAAATCAACTCAAAATCATCCATTTCAATGACCATTAGATCCATGCGGCCTTCCACATGCCTACTTTCACCAACATGTCCTTGACTACGCCAGCTACTTTCTGCGTGGGAGAGTTAATCGCTTTAAAGGAACTCGTGCTTGGTTGCACCTTAAGTCCCAGTTCTTCAGCCCTCTTGGCTGCAATGTAGTTGTGAGTGGCTCCTGAATCGACCATCCCCATGGTGATCTTGTTGTTCATCTGAACTTCCACATAACACAACCGATTCAAGTTTTCGGGCTTAGCTGCGGTAGCCTTTGGTTGATGCTGTGAGCTCTTTGCTGCACTTAACCCTTGAATCACACCCATTATTGGGGCTGACCCATCTCTGTCTGCAGGTTCCGTCTGGGAAGAACTTAATCTCTGTCGCTCTGGACATTCCTTGGACCAATGCCCTTGGTTCCCACAGATAAAGCACCCACGTTTCTTCTGAGTCCTGGACTCTGCATCCTTTCCACCTTTACTACCCGAATCCTTTTTGTTTGTGGACTTCTGCGTCCCAGTTGATTTGTTACTACTCGAAGCAAGCTCCTCCAGTTGATTTACCCTTGGACTTATCATCATCCTTCTTTTGGAATTGCTTCTTGTCATTCTTTTGAGGATTTGACCCATGATTATTCTCTTTGGGTCTTGGCTTGAAATCTACCAACGCATCCACGATGGAAATGACATCCTCGAGAGTTTGAGGCTTCAATTTCCTTACTTCTTCCTCAGCCCAAGGTTTTCAGACCTGATATAAAGAAGAACAACTTATCGTAGGGATCCTAGTCTGGGAATTTCAACATACTGGTACAATAATCCTTGATATAATCCCTTATGGATCCAGTTTGCTTCATGAACCTAACTTGCCACCTCAAGTCATATGCTGCATTCTCATGCTTGAACTGCAACTTGAGTTATGTACACAAGTCATCCCAGCTGTCCACAGTCACCACTGGTCTTCCTACCTTCTGGTCCTCCACCCTTGTTCTCCACCAGAGTTTTGCCTCTCCAGTTAAACAACCGACAGCCTCCTCGACTATCTCCTCATCAGAATATCCTTTTAGAGACCACATACCGGCTCATATCAAACAAGAAGTTGTCTAGTATCTTGTCATCTTGTTGTCCATCATATGACTCTGGGGGTTTGCGCTTGCGCATTGGTTTAGTTCCCCCAGTTTGAGTGAAAACTGTCTTCAGGAAATCAACCTCCTTAGTCAACCTCTGAACTTCCCCCGACAACATCTGACAATCACCTGTCAAGGTCTGGTATTCCCCACTCAACGTCTGATACTCACCTGACAACACTTGATATTCTCCTCTCAGTTTCCTATGATCTTCTGCCAACAAGCTGTGATCATCTGAGAGCGAGTTGTGCTCTTGCAACAATGTTTGATGATCTTGAGCTAGCAATTGATGCTCTGTATATATCCTTGCAGCCTCGATATTAAGATCCTTGACCTCTTGCTCCACAGTTGCTAATCAAGGTTCTGCACCTATGTCCTCCATGGACTCCATTCGACTTTCCAAGTCAATGACTCTTTCATCGAGCCTCACTGTAGTCCTGCCCCGAGTATTAGTTCTCGGTTGACGATGCCCATCTCTCTGGGACGATGAGTCCGTTGGTGCAACAAATGTCTCTGCTTCTGACATGACTACCCTTCTCCAATACTATGTGCAAAAGTTTGGAGTACCGAGCTTTGCGCTCTGATACCAACTGTCACGGGGCTAGATTATGCCTAGCAATGTCTACCTAGTCATGCCACTCTTGCAACCTTTCTCTGTCGCTCTGGACATTCCTTGGACCAATGCCCTTGGTTCCCACAAATAAAGCACCCACGTTTCTTCTGAGTCCTGGACTCTGCATCCTTTCCACCTTTACTACCCGAATCCTTTTTGTTTGTGGACTTCTACGTCCCAGTTGATTTGTTACTACTTGAAGCTCCTCCAGTTGATTTACCCTTGGACTTATCACCATCCTTCTTTTGGAATTGCTTCTTGTCATTCTTTTGAGGATTTGACCCACCATTATTCTCTTTGGGTCTTGGCTTGAAATCTACCAACACATCTCATCAAATTCCCTGACACAAAATTCTCCCCCATTATTGGTTTTTAAACATTTGATTTTATGCCGAGTTTGATTTTCAACCAAAGCTTTGAAAATTTTGAATTTTGAAAAAAACTTCTGATTTTTTATTCATCATGTATACCCACACTTTATGAGTACAATCATCAATAAAAGAGAAAATAATTTGCACCTCCAAAAGATGTTTCCTCTGTAGGTCTGAAAATGTTGGAATGCACAAGCTCCAAGGGTGATCTTTTGTTATCATGACCGGTCTTGAGGAAGCTTATTTGCCTTTGTTTTCCATGGAGACAATGTTCACAAAACTCTAAATCAACATTCTTTATTATCTCCAAGAAAAACTCTACCTAACCTACCTTCTTGGTAGTTTGTGAAAGCACCTTGGCATGGAGTGGGGTGAAAGGAGGCACTGGAATCGAGCACCTTCAAATCTGCAGTCGTGTCAGTGGCGGATAGAACCAAAACACCTTCTTTATCACATGCAGTGTTTACTTCATCATTGATCACCTTTTCTTGTGCCTTTTTGTATTTCCAACATTTCTTTTTTATGTGACTCGTTTTGCCACAAAACCAACATTCTCCACTTTTGCCCCTGGACTTCGATCTTTTAGCAGATTTGGATCTCTTTCTATTATTATTTCTGCCTCTATCTTGACTCCTTCCCCTATTGCTAGTGCTTACATCAGTCAAAGCATCACCGGATGAGGGTTTTTGATTTTTTCTCCTCATGTCTTCACTGAGAAGAGTGGTTGCAACATCATCAAATTTTAATTTACCTTTGGTAGCCACCGAAGTGCTAACTGCCATAACCACACCTTTCCGGCTGTTCGGTAAAGAACACAATAATAAAATTGCTTTGATTTCATCATCTAAGTTAATACCTACTGAAATCAATTGAGTGACTAAGGTATTGATTTCACTAAGGTGATTCGACATAATCCCACCTTCTCTCATTTTAAAATTATACAACTTTGTTTTGGCTGAAACATTGATAGAACATTACTAGACAGTGAATCAAAGATGGTTGCTCGTGCCTTCCTGTCCAATTTCTAATCTTCGTCCGACAGTGAACCTTGCCCTTTCGATTTCCCTACAAGTGTGTTTGAGAGATCATGTTTCATGAGCAATGATTCCATCTGCACCTTCCACAAACCGAAATTCTGACCAGCAAACTTCTCAATCTTTCATTTGTCTGCATCGTCCATGGCTCTGGAAATTCTTCACCGATTTCCAACTGACTGCTTCAGCACCGAGATCAACACCAGCTCTGATACGAAAGAAAAATAGTACAGACACGAACAGATAAAATAAATCAAACACGAGTAAGACTCAGAACGAGAGCAGAAAGACAAAAGCCAAGTTTTAACGTGCTTCACCAAATAGGCTACATCCACATAGAATAGTTTAAAATCAGAACACAATACATTACAGCTTCAGCTCTCTATCGATTATATATCATACTACTGTCCGTACAGCTCTTTACAAATAACTCCACTCCAGGAATAAAAATAGTCAATACACAAACCGCATGCAAAAGGCATTAACTTCATCGTGGTAGAGATAGCATGCATTGGTCGATACCAAAAGAGGGAGTAATAGCAGAACCGTTGACCGTAAAAATAGTCAACGTTACGCCAACAATGCAAATAGATTTGAAACAATTTTCAACCTATCTTATCAGAGAAATGCAATTGCATGATATCGGAAATAAGCATTCATCTCAAGAAAACAGTGAACAATTCTCAGGTGAATTTTAGAAATGTATTGGATGTCAAAAACAATCACCAATGATGTACAGGAACAAATGAACCTTCACGCTCAATACCTTGTAGCTATATCACCAATATATTCTTACCTGCCGTTAATTATCTTATCTTCGAGCCAGCATAATTCCCTTCCAGCAAATAAAAACAAGAGACTTTGATTTACTACTCCTCCGCACTTAAAATATACCAGATCTTTATTTATCAGCTGCCGCCTGTATAACCTTCTAACGATCGCGATATTTAAAGCCCTATAAAATATTTATTTATAGTCTCAATATTATTTAATCTACTCTTTTACTCTCGCGCTGAGGCTCCGAAAGAAGAAGTACGGGCCCCATAAACAAATATTGCTCCCAGAACTATATATTCCAAAGTATTTAAAGGAATATTAATTTGCCACACTTGCCAAACATAAGATCTCCGCCAGGATATATTTGTTAGGCCGTCACACCCTTACTTTCAGAATAATTATTTTTCTCGCAATATAATTCTTATCACACTTTTAAATATATGAAAACTTTTTTTTTTCAAATAGAAGCAGATATTATTATTTATCAATAAAGCCTTGCAAATTTGTCTTCAAAGAAGACTTGACAAATTTGGTAAGATTGCAATAGTACAAACCTACCAAATTTGCCCAAACATTGCTTGTCCTTGAGCAATTCTCTGCTGCACCACCATGATCCCATATCAATCTTAGTAATATGGTTCCACCAATTGGCTGCGCCACTTTGATATAACTGTCATCAATCTCAGCAACCTGAGAAACACTCCATCCATCATGCAAATTCCCCTTGATGTGGTATAAGAAATGGCTCCAATGTCATGTGCTGCTGGAACCTCATCACCATGTTAATATCCGAAGAATTCCAATCTATCCAAACAACTACTGACATCAAATTACAATCTGAAACTTTCGTAACCAGCAATGTACGAGAGCCTTGTAATAACAATGATTGAATTGGAATCCAAAAAGCTTTGGTTGGAATACATCTACTCTCATGACCGTTCCCATAACTTGGAGCATAGATCTGCTAGCTCACCATTTCCAAGCATATACCAACCCAAAGCAAGTGACTCCATGACATGCGTCTCAAACCCTAACGTTAGAACTGCTTCATACTCCACCAAGAAATCGCCAACACAAATTATCCATCTAAATCTAAATTGTGTTCTCTCTGAATGGCTGGCACGAGTAATGACAGCACTAGTAAGACTAAAAATCAGATCTACAAACATCGTGAGATGCTTTTGCTAACACAAATTGATAGTATCTCATTTACATTCAAAATCAAGTGTTGTAGTGACAAATCCGTGCACATAAACCCATGCAATTAGCTGCCATTACTAATATAAAATCTGAAAATTTCATAATCAGCAGCATATGACAGTCATTGCACATCAAGGTGTGAACTAGTTGCCAATATGTTAAAGTCTTAAATTCTTTCTTCAACTAGCTGTATAGTGTTGCCTTGCCCATTCATCAATTTTAACGTGTGAAATACTTGTTCATTGGTTACTAATGACTGAAACTCAACATGTAGAAGGTTGGAAATTATTAAGTTCTCATTTGATAACCAACTCAACTGAGTGATGCCTTTGACAAACCATACATTATCAAATGACATAATCTCTCCTAAGGGCAATCTCTTCGTTTCCATAATCAGCTCTTTAGTTAGATCTATCTCATGCAAACTCAACATTCTCGTTAGAATCATGTTTTCAAATTCGATAACAAGGGGTGATGATTTCATGAAGCAAGGGATAGTCATTACATTATGGGATGACATGTCTTGCGAAATGCTTAAATCCACAAACATTATCTTGTGCTTGTCTATGAAACCTTGAGAATCAACAGGATAAAACCACATACATCGGTTCAATTTTGTGTTGATTTAGGCCTTTTGGTTCTTGTTTTCAATCCCCTTAAGTGTGGTGTTGATTATTTGTTTGTATTTTGTAACCTTTTTAGTACTTATCCTTATTTTTACTCTTTGATGTTGGTCAAATTTATAAAAAACATCTTTTACTCTTATTAAAAAAAATTCCAAGAGTCTAAACTACTAAAAAAAAAATTTATATTCAACAAAACTCAGCCCATATATATTATTTAACTTCATTTAAAATATCAAAAGGTTTTTAGATAATTATATATTGTTAATGTTTAGTAGCTAGATCGAATTCTAGCTCACATTATTTTAATTAGGAAAATTAAAATAATAAATTAATTATTTAAATTAAGGAAACTTAATTAATGGATTAATTATTTATTTAATTGGAGAATTAAATAAATAATTTATTATTTAAGTGGGAATTAAATAATATATATGGATTAATTGTTTATTTAATTTGGAGTATTAAATAAATATATATATTGGAGAATTAAATATTATTTATGATTATTTATTTAATTAGGAAAATTAAATAAATAATCGTGAGTTGAATTATTAAGTTATATCTTTAATTTAACTTAATATATTTCGAGCTATTGTATTTATAAATACAATAAAATAAATTCTAAAGGGCTGGGCCCATTTTCATAATAGACGTTTCATATTTTGGCGCCAAG
>MU225858.1:2142871-2158991 GCA_018584345.1 Thuja plicata | reverse complement strand
TTCCTGAGCATAATTCATAGATTCTTCATTGCTGGGTTTTTCACCTCCAAGAGGGAGGTTTTCCCAGGGTACTCTTGTGTTGTGATTGTGTTCAAATGTTTCATTTATATTTCCAGTTTATTTAAATATGATAATTAACTAACTGTTAGATTTGACATTAAAATTTAACATATATTACCAATAAAAAATATTTATTTTGCTCACTTTAGGGTTTCCATTGACTTGATGAGTGAGATTGCTTGTATATTCTATATTCTTGTAAAGACAATGAACTTGAGGCTAACTGTAGGTCATTCCTATTACTAAATCATTAATGACTAATAGACTTGTGGTGTCAAATGTTACCAAGGATCTTTTTCATCCATCATACAATGTGTCCAAAATAGCAGCATGCCATAGTTAGACTTAGAAGTAGAAAGTACAAGAATTGATAGTATATTACTTTTGTAGACAATTATCACAATCACAAGTATGGTCTACAATTATATATATATATTGTGTATTTATTCTGTTGTTTTTGGTGCTCGTTTAGCCACGGGCAATGATTTGCCTTCACAACAATAGACAATACCTAATTGTCTCCCACGAGCACTTGAATATCCAATCTGCAAGAAGATACAAATTCGATTTGCTGAGGAAGATTCAATCTTCCTTTATACCTATCAGTGGTTCCCCTTCACCAAGGGTCACCACCCTTCAAAGTTAGCCCCATTAATTATATTATCACAATAATATAATAATTATATTATTATACTGTCAATAATTATGAATTATATTATTATAATAATAATATATATAATTATTATATTATCAATAAATATATTATCACAACCTTTATGTTATCTATGTTGACTTGAAGGAATCCGACCATAGCTACAATTAACACTCCCTCTTAGCTAGGGAGGAATCCCTCTCGATATCTGAGTTATGTAGTGATATCCACCATGGTTACTCCCAGAGGGTGGGTCCATCATGACTACTCCCATGAATGGAAATGCAAATGCAAATGGACACTAGTGCTCATCACAAAATCACTCAACGTGATGTCATCATCTCATCATGACGTTCACCATGGTTACTCCCAGAAGGTTAATAAATACAAGTGTTAAGTCATGGAGTCTTTCTCATAACATCCACCATGGCTACTCTTAGAGGGTGGATCCACCATGGCTATTCCCAGAGGGTGGAACAAGGGCTTTCACCTCAAACTTCTCTCTCATAGAGAAGAATGCATTAATAAGGGCTTTCACCTCAAATTTCTCTCACAGAGAAGAATGCATTAACAAGGGCTTGCACCTCAAACTTCTCTCTCACAGATAAGAATGCATTAACAAGGGCTTTGATGATGATGTGGCTCCCTCTGAAGCTCAAGTTCTTTGCATCAACCTCCCGACCTCCTCGTCCAAGGTTGCCTCTAATGGTTTGTCAAACTCCTTTTGAATGTTAATTCCTCCTCTTCGAGAGATGTCTCAACTCAATCCTTAAGGACAACAAGGGCAGGCTCCTCTCTCCCCAATTTGAAGACAATCATCCCTTCAATATTCCAAATTATTAAGGAACTCAATCGTTATGAACCCGCAGGTTTAGGGGCCCTCAAGAAGATCGCTATATTCTTGACTCAAAAGGTGCAGGGATTATCACATTTTGATCGCATATCATATTGAGTGGACATTTTGAGATCATGACATACTGACAATCACGAATCGACATCATCAATATCTTTACAATACTCGAGACACATACTTGCCCGAGCATTATGTGATTTCAATCCAGGTGTCACATATCAATACTGAAGCGGTCACACTCAAAGCGATACTCATAGCAGTGCCACACCATTTCAAGAACATACAAAGATCAAATCCCAGAAGAATTAACGCCTTCGTTACCTGGCAATAACCATTGGACGCATTCTTTGTTCATACTTATCTGCGATTCTAATATCGCTAAGAGCGACATCCATATACAATCACATCAGTGGCAGAGGAAGCAGTGATTAACATGATCGACACTTGCAGATTAGATTAGAAGGAAGGAACATATTCATCTCCTCATCATTGGCGATTAAAGGCATTACACTTGGATCTGATCTGAGCCACACATTGTGGCATCATTAGTCAAAGTCAGCGACAACCATATTTGCTTATTGCATATTCGTTCGAGCGTCCCTCTAACCACCGATCGGATCCGAATTACCAACATCATCTGGCATGATCAAGATCACCTTGGGCCTACTGTCATAGCTCTGCTAGGACTCTTGACACTCTTGTCAAGTGCACAACTTTTGTAATTGCTCCCGTGCTTTCTGTACCATGTTGGACTCTCTCCCAAATCATCAATCTCATAAGATCGAGGCCATGGCTCTCGAGAAGACTTCAGAGACACGAGGAGAGATAGGGTCGTCTTGCTTGGAGCACAGATTGACAACAATGCACGCCTGTTGCCAATGCACCGTCTTTTGTCTCTTGATACCCGCATGGATTAGCGCCTCTAAGCTTTGATGTGTGGTCAATGGAAATATCGCACTGCAACATAGAGGCCAATGGAAATAGATAAAGCCTTCAAACCAAGTTAATCTCTACATGGGTCTGAAATATATATGCGATCTCTGATAAACGAGCCTCCACACGGACAAGTCTTCTAACCACGACATGAATCATGATTCGTCACAAAGGGAAACTTCGATCACATATGAATCGCAACCAAGAAGAGAAAATGACGCTGATTGTTTACAGATAAGCATGCCGTGATCCTCTCAATATATGAACTATCCTCACGACAGTATCATTTACAAGTTCTTGGAGAGATCCTAATACACGAGACAACTTTCTGAGAGGCCTCCTTCCATATCAACAATTTTCCAAAAGACCGCCTTGGAATTGATACTCCACACCCTTTTGGATGAGTATGAGATCACACGAAAAACGGTAGGGAAAACACGATCTGCCTCAACAGGTTGCTGACCAAGCAATGAACTCCTGATAAAGACTTTAGCCAGGCATTACGCGACACAAAGAGTCTGTCGTAGGCTTTCGTAGTGAACAACAGGTCAACCAAAGTATCTCCGGATAATCTGTTAGATCTACACGTGCAGATCAATGGAATGGCGAGGCGATGAACAGAAGGCCCAATACAAATGACAATAATAGACTAGAATCATTTTAATGTTGCAACATGCCAAGGTACAGGCACAAAATGATCATAAAGCTTTGATACCATGTTTTTGGTGCTCATTTAGCCACGGCAATGATTTTCCCTCCCAACCATAAACAATATCTGATTGTCTCCCCCAAGCACTTGAATATCCAATCTGCAAGAAGATATGAATTCGGTTTGCTGATTGTGTGTGTTCAATGTGTATAGCATGTCCAAGAGAGGAAGAGTCAATCTTCCTTTATACCTATCGGTGGTGCCCCTTCACCAAGGATCACCACCCTTCAAAGTTGGCCCCATTAATTATATTATCACAACCTTTATGTTATCTATGTCGGCTTAAAGGAATCCGACCATAGCTACAATAACATTAACATTTTCAAGGTCATATTTATTTGGCTAAGAGTCAAGGACTAAAGAGTATGCATTCTTTCTTTGGAGGCTTTTATTTTCTAATGATGGATCATTAAGTTTGATCCGAAACATTAACACGAAAGATCTACCCAGTCAAATCTAGAAGAAAATGATAAGAGTATCCATTCTGTCAAAGTCAGGGACAAACTTGACCTTATCCCTCATGATGTCAAGGCCTTGCACTGAGCAAGATTTAATTCATAGTAGACTTACTCAAAACCGTTCAACTTCATCAACAAACCAAAGACCCTTTGACTATATATTTTTTTATTATTTACACCAATAATAATTGCTCAAAAAAAATGTAATTGATTCATGATTTTTAAACACATCAAATTTACCTCAGTGCCATTGCATTAGAATTAATACAGGTAAAACTTGGACAAACCTCAATGCATGTCCCTAGTGAATTTGAAAGAATAGAATCACCTTGATCAAGCTTCTGAGCCAGGCTTGGCCATCCCCATTGAATAAAAAAAATAGAGGAGAGATTGTCTATTTACCAATCAAAAACAATTCTATTTACCAAGAAAAATCAATTCTAACAGAGGCAGAGAGATTGAAAATTACACAACTATATGAATTGTGAATCTATGCATTCATGGCAAATTGCAGAAAAATGGAAATGTAAGGGTAAATGGTAATACGGGAGGTCCATCAGAGGGTGCCTGTGGGATATGTTTACATTGTCCCCTGGAGCCAAAACACCAGCCATGGTAACTGCACTGCAAGTCACCATTTTCATCAATTCTTCCTTCAGACAGGGGAGCCCTTCTGTGTGGGCAGCTGTCCTCAAACACCCTCCAAGTCATCTCCCTTTTATCCCACCAAACAACAATATCAAGACCCAGGACTTTGAATGCATGAGGCACCCACTTATCCAATTCATATTCTGGCGCCACAGGATACCATTCGTCAAACCAATTGAACTTATCCTGATTTTCCTTCATCCCAACTTCAGTACTTGTATTCTGCTGATAAGACTCTGAGGAAGTCGTTAAGGGCTGGGCAATAGCAGAAGGGCTAAAACTCTCTCCTTTGTAGTTCCATATTCTTCTGATCATTGAATGCGAGGATGTGGGTGATCTTTGACAGGGCCATGAGATGGATGCCCTGTGAGTTAGAGGCCGAATTGAATGATGGGCTGATGGTGTGAGCAACTTCAAACCGCCAAGAACATCCATACTTAGATTGTAATCTCTGCAACGTAGCTCAAATGCTGGTGATAGAAGTCAGTTTCCCATAACAGGTCTTCGCTGCATTGTATTGCTTTAGGGAAAATAAATCAATAAGGAAAATCTTGTCAATCATTAAAGAATAGTTAGATTAGACATTAAAAAAATCGATATATTCAAAGTCGCTCACCTGCCCATATCTGATGATGACATACATTGAAATTGGATTCTTGACAAACACCTCTTTTTTAAGAATTTTAAAACTATGTTGAAGATATAATACATTGAATATTATATAAAATTATATATATTTTATATTAGAGATCGTTTACATATATCAGTTTTTTTTGAGCAAACACACTAGAAACCATAAGTCAACTAAGAAGACTAAGAGTCAGAAGATGTCCTTATGGGGATTCAAATTCAGGCCTCCACAGTGAAAACCCAAAGCTGTAACCAATTGAGCTCAACCCCTTAGACAATATATACAATTATATTGGTAAACATATTATATTATATATAAGAAGATCACTTAGGTAAACATTATTAGGTTCACCAAACACAAATTATTAAAGATCACACAAAAAATCAACAATTTTAGCATATATAATATAAATAAAATAGTAGTGGCTCACCCACTTTTGATTAAAAAAACAGAAGAACAATTTTGGTCAATTTCATTTTTTTAATTAAATTTAAAAAAAAATTTCATTAAAACCCATTCAACTATTATAGCCCATTCAACTATTATGTTTTATTTTATATTCATTTTATAAGAAACACCTACATTGATAAAGAAATAATTTACAATAAAGATGTCTTTTAAGGCTCATGTCTTGAGAGAACATTTACCGATTGACTACATCTACAACAAGATATTACAATGAGGAGCATTTCAAAATAGAACCTCTATGTGAAACAATACAAATGTAACTAACAAGTTACAATAAAATAAATGCTACTTTTCTTCAAGAATATCAAGCTTACCCCCATCCACATTGAACTTCATAATTTTGAGAAGGGATTTGTTGTGATGTTTAACAACAGCTACTAGCTGGAACTAAACTTGATAGATTTGTGTAGCTCGACATTATAACTGATTCTCTTTTAAGAGTTTAGCCAGAGTTTTTTATTTACACTTTAACGTGGGTCTGGAATTTGTTTTTATCATTAGTGGAGAAACATGACAAGTATTAAAAATATATGAATGTAAGTGTTTTTGTTTTAAGTTGATAAAAATATATGAATGTATTTTTTTTGTTTAAGTTATTTTTAGAACAAATAAAAAATAATAATTTTTATAATTTTTTTTTGTTGTTGTCTTGAATATTTTTTTTAAAATTTTTAGTTTATTTTATTTGTATACAAATTGATTATAATGAGTGTTTCCTATCTTAAAACTTATTATTTTAGTTATGGAATTGTAATAATCTAATTTATTAGTAGTTCCTCTTTTAGATCAAATGTGCAATTATTTCATTTATATATATGATCTCACTATTTTATCTTGCATTTTTAAAATTGAAATCTATTTTTCTCAAAGTTATTGATGATTTTGTCACCCACGCATTATCTTATAGTTTTCTCTATCTTTTCCTTATTAATTGATTGTTATCTATAATTTTATAGTATGCATATATCACATAATTAATAATGTAAAAATGACAAATAACTACTAAAACCATGTGCATGAAGTCAAACTTACAAAAGAATAAACAATAATTCTAACATATCTATTTAATTTGTATTTGGAATGAACCAAAATGGCTTGCATATTACAAACATACCTACATTAGAGAAAAATTGGAATTCTTACAATGACTTTTAAACTAAAACATTTTAACACTTAGCTTAGTGAATATGTCAACAATTCATAATTTTATGTAAGTGTTTTAGCAACTCAATATGCTCAATCTTGGCATCAAAATAAAATTATTTTTCAACTAAATATAACTCTAATTATTCTCTTACAACATGGTAGGTTTGTAGTATTTCAATCTTACTGAACCTTTTATTCATCTAGCTTAAATGTCATGTAAATTTGTTGTAAAAAATTATGTTGACTATATAATCTAAAATTTGATCTTCCTTCGTGCGCTAATGAAGTTTCGAAGTCCTGGTCAAAGATCATTGATAGGTTTCAATCTAAATTAGCTAGATGTAAAGGGACTCTCTTAAGTCAAGTTGGTAAGCTACAATTGAAAAAGGCTTGTTTGCAAAATTTGTTCAATGTCCCTAAGAAATTTTTGGTTAAAATTGAACAGACTTAGTAGAATTTTTTATGGACTGGCTCAAATACTAAAAACATGATGCATCTCATTGCTTGGGATCAAGTTTGTCTTCCGAGAAACCTTGGAGGATTAGTCATTCATAAGATTAAAGAATTTAACAAGGCCTTATTGGCTAAACAACTTTGGAGAAGCTTTAATTCTGATAATGAGTGGATTAAGATTGTGCACAGTAAATATTTGATAGGCTATTCATACATAAGGGACTTCTTGGCTGATAACAGACTCATGGTTTTGTGCTTGGCCTTATGGAGCTTTATCTCTAGCACCAAATCACTTGTTTCTCAGGGATTAGATGGTCTTTGGGAAATGATAGGAAAATCCTCTTCCAGGATGATTGGTGAATTGGAGATTTTCCCCTTTCCTTTTCCTCTTGAGATACATAGTTTAAGTACATTTGTATTTGGAGGTTTGGACATAAGGTTGTGGATTGCATTCAACACTCTAACTAGCTTAATCTTATGGATATTGATCCGAGCCTAGAAACACTTCAACTTTTATTATCCTCGGTTCAAATCCCCAATATTTTGACTAAAGATTCTTTGGTTTGAAAGTCCACCTCGGATGGTTGCTTTTCTGTTTCCCATGCTTTTCAATTGCAGGTCAAGATTTTGTATTCGCGCCCCTTTTAGCCATGATCTGGAACCCAATGGTAATTTCTAAATTTAACATCTTCTGGCTTCAAGTGGAGAATACAATTTTGACTATTGATAATTTGTGCAAAAGGGGATTTGCTATTCCTAATCAATGTTTCCTCTATCTGGAAGGTGCAAAGAATCCTTTTCACATTCTTTTAAATTGCTCTTTTGCACGGGAAGTGTGGTCGTACTTCTTTAGCTTTGGCCTCTTTCTTGGATATTCCTTGATTCGTTTTTGGAGAGCTGGACACAATGCATTTCTCTATCTTCCAGCCATTCCCTTTGTCTTCTTTAGTCATTGATAATGCCTCATATAGCCAGGGGAATTCGGAAAGAGAGGAGTAATCGCATTTTCAGGGACTTTGCTTGCACTACTGAGGTGGTGGGTATGAAAATATAATTAGCTATCAAGGAGAAATTTTTTAGCTGCTTGTAATAATGTCAAAGTTGATGGCCCCCCGTTCATCTTTGTTAGGAAGACCTAGTTATTGCTTAGAAATGGAAGTTACAATGGGATATATCCATTCCCTTGGCCAACTAAAAGCTTCCTAAAGATGTGGTGGTTTGGAATGCACCTCCTTTGGGATGGATCAAAATAAGCACTAATGGGGCAGAGAAGGGGATTCCTAGACTTGTTGGATGGGGAGGAGTGGCACATGATCACAATGGTAGGTTTGTCTTGATGGTGGTCCTCCCTTTGGGTGCTCAAACAAATGACTTTGTGGAGGCTTATGCAACCTACATTGGTTTAAAAGTGGATGTGGATAAAGGGTTTACTAAGGCATGGTTAGAAAGTGTCTCTCTCTTAACATTGTAATACCCCTCTAACCCTAATACAAGTTTTGTGCTTTTGAATGAAGTAAGACTTTTTTTGATGTTTTCTTACAGCTTAATACTTGTTTATTATATTCCTATACTTTGTTTATAATGATTTCATGAGCTTGTACCTAAGGATTCTAATATCAGACATATTGTCTAAAGGTATCATTTATGTATGTGTTTATCCCCCTGTATGTACTGAGGACCTTCAATACATTTCTGAATGCAGTTAGGATGTTATATGATATGTACTTGATGGATATATATATTTTTCTATTAAGGTTACTTTTGATGAATCCTGTATCTCACTTAATGATTTAGGATATTCATGATTATGTTGATTTATTATTAGTATCAATTATAGACTAAACCAATGCTCAATATTCTAATCCTCATTATGATAATGTTACATTATTTGTGTGTGTGTGTGTACATGATGTATTTTCATGATTCAGGACGAAGTCGTAGTTACTCACATGGATGTGTGTGTGTCTACATGATGTGTTTTCATGATTCAGGACGAAGTCGTAGTTACTCAAATGGATAATGTCCACACGATGTATCGATCCCGATCATCTATCTGCAATGTCTTCTTTTATATGTACATCAATGCACATGTATTTCTACCATGTGATGTAGGCTTGCAGGTACAGGGCATCGACTTCACATGGCTTCACAGGTCTGAGCGTGCCCCAAAATCCTTGATCGTTGTTGTTGTTACGGAGACAACACCAAATCCTCGCAAGAATAAACCTACCTTTGGTCCTTTTCTTATGGTCCCTTGCACCTGGGTTGGGTACTCTTGAGTTGGCCTGGATATGTTTTCTTTGGCATGATGGTAATTTGTTTTATTATTGGGATAGCTTTGTTGACTTAATTGATTTTGGAATTATTATCCATAGGTCTTGTTGGAGGATTGGTTTATGTGAGTGGTAATAATGTTTCTGCTAGGATTGAATGTTATATCTTTTATAGAACAATAGTGAGTTGCAGTAATTAATATAATATGGAATTAAAATACATTATAATAAGAATTATAAAGTATATTTATAAATTAATTTCTTATAATAATAATATTTAAATGGTTACATACACACATACAAATTAAATGATTTTATGTATTTATGATCTGTGTAACAATATTGTTATAAGACTATATAGTAAATAATAAAGTAATTATCAACTTATTAAATATTTACCTTGAGTTGAATTCCTTAATGACTAAGGTAAATAAAAGTAAACTAAGAGATATTAAATATAGGAATACCTTGTGTTAGAGATAATATGCACAGATATTTACTAAAGTAAATAAATTAAGAATGGTATATTATGCGGGAATATCTTACAACTAATGAATAATTTAATAATTAAAGTTCTAAACTATCAACCAAAATTTGGTTATGAATGGTTGCAACTGTTGAAATTTTCCCGTGCAACCACTCCTGTAAGATACTTATGGGAGGAGGATAAGAGAATTTTCAGGGGGAGATAGTATGGAGATTTTGGGAGAGATACATTATTGAGATTCCGGGGGAGATCATTGTATTTTTATCAGTAGCTGGATTATGAGAGTTTTGGGTTGTATCCAGCGGATAGTTGTGCTTGTGGAACCTGAAGGATTTTAGAAGGTTGGCTAGAGAGATCTAGGAGTTCTCCCACAACGGTTTCTCCGCAGGTCTCTAGGTAGGATCTATCCTGGAAGGAGATCCTTCATATATGTTTACCATACTTATGTGTGTGTGTTTTATTGTCTTGATTTCCTTCTTTGGATCATATGAAGCTTTAATGTGTGGTGTTATGATTCTGTTTTCATTATATATTTGCCTCTTATTGATGTAAATGATTTCTCAAAGGAACTCTGTTATCAGAAATATGGTTGGACAAATTATTCTTTCTGTATTAACTCTGATTGTATCATACGATGTTAAAATCCCCTTGTATTATCATGTTTGATACTTTTGAATGTGTTATAAGATACTCTGAGGTCTTTAGGAACCTTTAGGAAGGAGTTGGATCTAGTGGATTACGTATTATATCTTATTTTGCCTTATTTCATCAGTCAGGCCTCTGTTGGATTCCGGTGAGTTTGATAGATTGATTCTTATAGTAAGATGGGTTTAAGAGGTGTTTTGGAAGGGAAACAAGGAGATCTCAAATGGGTCTTCCTCGGATTCTTCTCCCAAGGCTCTCATTATGTGCAGTTTTACCCGTAAGACCAACTTGCAACTCGCTACTTCCAATCTTGCACAATAAGTGATCAACTACGCAGCTCTGGGCACCAACTGCGCAGGTCACGTGATCAACTACGCGGGAGGTAGGCCCAAGTGCGCGGGACCTTCCGTAACTGTGCAGCTTCAGGCCTCAACTACGCTGGACCTTCGCCAATTGCGCAAGAAGGGTACCAACTGCACAAGACCTCCATTAGAGTCAATTTTATGGTTTTAATGAGATTTAGGGTTTCTGTATTGACTCGAGGATGATGTAATTTGATGTTTGACTTATTGGTTCATTGATATCTTTATTAGTAGTATATCTGGTGCATTTTGATGCATATGAGCTAGGTCAGTCTGGTGGTCTCAGTCCGATTTCAGCCTTAGGGTGAAACATAAAATGTAACATTTAAGTATAAGTTACATACTCTTAATTCCTTATACTTTAAGTTACATTTTATGTAATATCTTCTAAGATGTTTGAGAGTGGTTTCAGCCTCCTAGGAGTTCAAATAAAGATTTTAGATTTTGAAGGTTTTAGGAAATTTCAGACTTTAGCCAAATTTCAAGAATCAACATGTTTTCAGTGACATGATCTTGTTATGATGTTTTGTGAGTTGAGTTGGTACCAAAAGGAACTGGTTATATGGTTTTGTAGAATATTTGATGTTTGGTACATTTTGATGTCTTCTTATGTGTTATCCACCATCTTGAATACCGGATTAGGGTTTAGGAATGTCCGGTGGACTAGGGACAATCAATGATCTCCTAAACCCAATCCAATGATGTTAGGATGTTAGAATGTTATGTTGGGATGAGATACTTGATGTAATTATGTTGTTGAGAATCTCTTTTTGATGCATTTGATGCAATGTAGATGTATTTTATCCATCTGTGTACATGATTATGGTTTAGGGTTATCCAAAGGATTCAGGATAACTAGTGCTTTCCTAAACTCAATTATTTGTTGTGACATTGTTATGGCTTCTTGTATATTATGTTCTTTTGAGACTTGTTTGGGTAGAGAACCTAAGGACACTAGGTTAGTGGCTTTTAGTGAGGGGTCGGGCCCTAAGTGGCTAGTACCAGGGTAACCCATTGATGAGTTATGCAATCAAGTGATAACCTAAATAAATTAACTGGAAATGGGGTGAAATACACACTAATCAAGATTAATTTGTGCCTCGCCCATGCCGCTAGTGCTAGTACAAACTAAGGATTGGAGTGGGAGAAGGTGCCTTTAGATGGTACGATCGAACAACCTTGTCCTCACGAAAGGCGTTCGGTTCTGCATGTGCCTACTTGGGGGTCGAGGCCAAGAGTGGCTAGTACCAGGGTAACCTAAGGGGTGAGGGCTATGAGATGACACTCACCTAGCTTGTAGCTTAGAGTTTCTACCAATGTTGACTATGCCCTTTTTGGTCCTTGTGATCTTCTTGTGTTTTAAGTTGTGTTATGTTTTGGAAAGGGCTATCATCACCTTAAGAGTATCCTAGTTGTTACCTTCTTGCGTGGACCTTGGTCGTTGTCTCCTAGCATGGGGGAGTGGACTCTTTTTGGATCCATGTGGTTGGGTGGTTAATCTTTATTATATCGAGGTATTGTTCGTGGTCAGATGGATGTTCTTGTCTCTCGTTCCTTCTGGATTTTCAGTTTTGAAGACTTCTTATTGTATATGTAAAGATGTACTTATGCATGTGCACTCTTGTGATAGAAATCTTTTGTAAATCATTGGATCTGATGATATGATGTATATCAATGTATAAAGGAAAGGGGTAGATCTAGGTAAAAAGGAAAGGGAAAATATTGTAAGTTATCCATATGAAAAGATAATTGTTTAGGGTATTTATTCACGTATCTTTTATTACTTTTTGGTATCCAAGTAATTATCTTAGACTTAGTATGAAATAATGTATTTATGAAATTTATGAATGAATGCACTATCACTTGATGTAAGGTTGTGGAAAACAGTTATGAATTAATGAATCAATGAATAAATAGCTATAGAATTCAATATTGGTTATGTTTACTATGTTTCACAAATGTGTATGGAATAATAAAGTATATAGGGCATTGCTTATCTATCGAATGCTTATCTCTTACCTGAATGCTTAATGAATAGTATAAATAATGACATAAGTTTAGTAAAGGATAACTCACATAGATACATGCCAAAATATTAGGAATGATGGTAAGATTATCCATGTAACTTGATGTTAAAAGTAAAAGAGATGAATTGGTAAATTTATATTAATCAATCATGCTATAATGGGTAAATGAATAGATTAGATTATGTTGCTTGAATAGCAGTGTTATGGAACTTGTGAGGACTTATATTAGTTGTAATATCTCATTAAAAAAAATATTCACATCTCTTAGTAGTTAGTTGGTTTGTCCTAGGTTCCTTGGCAGGGTGTGACAAACATTATCAATTGCCTTAATAGTAAAGCCCCCCAACTGGACAATTAAAAATTTGATCTTGGATTGTGTTCAGATGCTAAAATCATTCTATGATTATATGGTTACACATGTTTACCAAGAAGGTAATCATGTGGCAAATAGATTGGCTAACTTGGGCGTAAATTATCAACATATGGTGAGTTGGGGATTTAATGACAAGATCCTTGAATAAACCAAATTTCTTGTCCGTAATGATTATGGGGAATGTTGAATTGAATGAATTTTTGGAAATGATGAATTCGATGATGCGAATAAATTTATTGATGTTGCCTTCTTTTATCATGAAGTTTCCAACTTGGCTTAATTTTTTAAACTTCGTTTTTAGCATATGCTACCCCAGTCTACTAGTTTGTGCTCTTGTAGGTGGTATTAGAAGAATGGGGGAGATAGGAATAAAATTGAGCTTATTTTTTTACCAACAGATGGAAAAACAATCATACTATTTGGAGTGAGCTCTCTATAGGCAGTATTACTAGTTATATGGAGAGATGACATGGTTCTGACCCTAAAGTTTGTTGGCATGGTTGACAAGTGAAGAAGAGTTTTTGTCATTGATGTCAACTGGGTAAAGTCCATAACTTGGTTAAGTACATTGTCAAAGGTGGAGTTAGGTGCTAATGGAAATAGTAATCACATTCATGACAATGTTAGAATGTGTTGATTAGATTATATTAGATATTGGAAACAATCGAGACAATGTGGACATGCTGCTTCAAGTCCTTCCAGTTGACTATTTAAACAATCATAAGCACATTTAAAAAAAAATATATATATGTGTATACATGAGAGTCATAATCACAAAGTCTTCTGGTATGTGGTGTTGAGAGTTGAAGTAGGTACAAAATGGTACGAGCTCATACGTTCACAAAGGTTGGGTTCATGAACGAAGGTGGGTTTGACTTGAATGAGCTTCAATGGAGAAACATATTTAAGTATTGGATTTGTACATAGTTGTTGAAGATATGTGCTCTTTGCAATAAGGTTGATGCTTGTTAATATGAGTTAAATACTTCACCATAATGTTTTATTGAAGCCATAATGAGTTGGATTTTGAAATCAAGGTCTTGCAACACAAGTTTCTACTTCATGTCACTAGGGCAACAAGAATTGTACAAAAATATACAATTCATGGGACCAGTGTGACAGGAACGTATAACTACACACTCACGGGAATCAAATGATAGAACTTTATCCGTTCGGCTTAATATTTCAAAGTGATGAATATTAATGGTTTTAATCATTAATTAATTTCCAAGGTTGGTATTTGTTGTCCAATATAAGTGGGTTTGATATTTGAAGTTTAAATATTCTTTTAAAATACCAACGATCTATTTTCCAAGAAGAGAAAGTAAAAGAAAAAAATAGTTGTCTATTCAATTCTAAAAATAATAAACTTTTCAACCCCTCAAAGTGTTTTTAAAAGAGATGAAAATTTTCTTGAATGTTGGTTGGTTGTTTTATTGAAAGGATATTTACATAGGTGTATTAGTGATAAGTGTATAGTCAAAAAATAATATTATCATGGTGGAGATGAAATGAATCAAAGACATAATTTCTTGTTGATGATCTGTATAGTGATGTGAGAGAAATAACTGAAATGAAAATATCAGAGATCCGTGATGCGATATTGTACTGTTAAACAAGTGTAGAGAAGAAAAGTGTGTAATATGATATCTTTGTATATGATAAGAATGTTCACTGTGTTAGAATGAATTTAGAATAACTGAGAGGGGGGTGAATCAGTTATCCTCAAGTCCAGATGTGCCCATTTAATACTTTATACCAATTGAATAATTCATATTTGCTTGGCAACAATAATATAAAAATGTGCAGTTTACTATACTAATGAAATAAGCTTGCAGATACTTAACAGTAAAACACAACATAAACATTCACACAATTTGACACCATGATTTAACGTGGAAACCCAATATGGGAAAAACCACCAGTAACATGCTACCAAAATTTTTACTCTTCTGAAGTGAGCTCTGTTAGGAGCCAACCCTGTTAAAGGTTACAAAATACACTGTCGAATGTGACCTGGTTAAAGGATTTAATCACCCTGTCAAGAGTGGCCTTGTTAGAGGACTTAGAACATTCCAATCTGAATGTCACCTTGCTCAAAGGATTTACACAATGACTATTAGGTCAACCTTGTTAAAGGATGTCAACTGATACAATGGTTAGAAAGTAATCAGCAGGTTTGATCTGATTCATACAACTTACTTTGCAATCCATATCCAATTCAGATCTTATGCTAATTCATTGAGTGGCCTCCATTCTCATCTCGAACTCCAGATCTACTTGGAAATACATCAAGCAATCTCTCTCTGCTTCTCTGCTTCTCTGCTCAGCCTTCTTTGCTTAGATCTTGCCAATCAGTCAATTAACCATGCAATCCTTCTTGCATACTCTGCTCTCTTAGCTACATCCATGAATAACCCCTTGAGGTTATCATATACCTCTTCATCTAGGTCAGATACATCTTTTGCCGCTTAATCAAGATCATAGATCTTAGGTTAGGTCAAATCCAACAGATCTTTCCATCATTACATTTAATTTATTTCTCCAATACAATCACCAATTAAATCTTTGATCCATGCATTAATTACGGTTACCCGTGCATTTACATAGTGTAGGTCAAACATGCTTATCCTTAATTAACTTTACATATCCCAATAAAATCAACTATGTCGGCCAGAGATCTTAAATCTCATCAATCATCAAAATACTGTTGCTTGGACAACACTATTTTCCTCGGCAATTTACTGACACTCGACACATACAATAAAATATGCTTGGCGCCGACACAAAACTTGCTCGGCACAAACTGTTCTCTGTAAACTGTCAGTGAAAGATAAACAACATATCACTTTGCCAATGTGCCAACTGATAAAGTACCCTTTGTAATTCCTCATAACTCAACCATTCTTCTTGGTCTTCTTGTTAAATCTCCTCCATCAATC
>MU225858.1:2123814-2142821 GCA_018584345.1 Thuja plicata | reverse complement strand
ATCTCCTCCATCAATCAATAGATATGGTACTCAAACAGATAGCAATAGTCTCACCAGTTAAGGTTTGACATCAATGACAAAACAATAATTGTTTCCATTGTAGCTTTCCAAACAATATTTCCAACACACTGCTAAAAAGAATAATACAAAAAATGTTATATTTTGAGGTTTAGATTTTGTGTGAAGAAGGTTATTGTACAAGGCAAGGGAAAATTGAAAAGCTTTCGTGTATGGTGGTACTGAAGATTGCATTTTGAAGAGACATCATGATGATCAAGGCTTGAAGATTATTGTACAAGGAAGGTAATCATTCTCAAAGATGTTATTATAGATAGATTCAATGGTACATAATGCAGTGAGTATGATTGTTGTTGCAGACAACATTGTGACTTTTCTTTTTATGTGATGTGGAGTTCGAAGAACATAGGTGAAGAATGGTAATCGGGTTTAATTGTTGTCAATATTGTTCTTGATCTTATAATGAAGTGATGTATGATCATATCTAAGAATGAGGGTTTGATTGACTATTTATTATAATAGTGGGAGAGTTTTATATGCAGTGTAGCATTGTATTGTTTTCTTTTAAATAGATTGCATGGGTTGTCATTTAAAAGACAAAACAATGATTGTATGTGTCGATTGTTATTGTTAAGGGCAATGAAGCAAAGACAAAGATCTTTGTGATGATAAATGTGTAATGGTATGCATGAAAACAAAGTAATCATCTAAACTAGTTTTGAGATTTTGTAAGGGGTTGGTGCTCCTTGAAGTGAGTGCTAAAATCACTAAGGGGTTGGTGCTCCTAAAAGATTGTAAGGGGTTGGTGCTCCTAAAAGATTGTAAGGGGTTGGTGCTCCTAGAGTTGGTGCTCTAAATCTTTGCTAGTGAGGCCTAATAAAGTTATTTTTCATAGTGATTTTCACCCTTTAAGGGTTTCCCACTTAAATACTTGTGTTGTGTGTTTTTGATTAGGTGAAAAATAAGTTTTGAAAGGACCCAAAACCTTGTACAAAATATTACTAAAGATTTATCATTAAGACCCCCTAGAAACAATAGGAAAACAACAAGAAGCTAAAAATAAACAAAGTTGGCAACCAAAAAGACAAAAAACACCTCGACAACCAAAAAAACCAACAGGTAGAAAGACAAATAGTCAAAAAACCAAAACCCCAGAGAGCAGTCTGGTCAAGGTTCTTAAGGAGCTCTGCCACTTCAATGACCATGAGGTCCATATTGGTAGCCGCAGTCTTGAGCTCCTCAAGATCCTTATCCTTGTTGATCATCTTCTTCTATTTTTCTCATACTTGTATTATGTGTTACGCTTATGTGCCTCTTGTATTTTGCTAGTGAATATGTGCCTTAATTCTTTTACATTATGTTCAATGGATTGTAGCATAAATCAATGCTATTAGAGACAAGGTCTCTATGTAAACCCTAGTTCAAGGCTTGGATAAAATTATGACTAGCATTCAGACCTTAGCTAAAGGCATAAAAGATTTGAATGAGGACCATGATATTCACATCAAGAAGTTGGAGGATGTTATTGAATCTATACATGATAAACTGAGGGGTGTGGTTGCTGTAAGTAAAACTACCATGGATAATACTATAGAGGGGCTTAAGAAGCTCAATGCTCAAGTTGAAGCTTTGCAAGGTATTTCCAAGGGTATTTCGGCTTCACCTTTAGGCAATATCAAATCTGTCAAAAATGTTCACGTAGATGACAAAAGTGTGGTAAAGAAGGTCAAGGATGTGGTTTCTTTGCTCTAGCTTGCAATTAGACTCTGAAGTAAGGACACATGGGCTTCCCCCATTAACAACATCATGATCAAGGTCAAAAGAATTAATGAAGAAATAATGCATAAAAATGATAGTTTGGTAAAATATTTGTAAGGACTTTGGGGTGTTGTTCCCCTATTTTTGTGGTTTTGGTTTTCTGTTGTTTAGCTGCTAGTTAGGGATTAGTCTTTCTAGCTAGTTGTTTTTATTTAGTTAAGGATTTTTGGTTCCTTCAAAACTAGTTTTCCTTTAATAAAAAACTTCAATAAACTACTTCATTTTTTATAATATAATATAATTATTTATAATTAACTCTAGGTCATAATATAAGTCAAAGACTTACAACATGATGTTTACCATTCATATTACCAAACATGACCAAAAACCTAATCACTTCATTATTTAACCTTAGTTAATTTTATTATAAATAAATAATTTTATAATATATTTCAAAATTCTTGTAGGTGACACACTAGGGAAAATGTGTCCCTTCTCCAAGAGCTCCTCCAACTAATGTTTTTTTCACATAACTCAAATGTCATCATCCTATATGGTGTAAAAGTCACTAATGGGATCAAGCTCCCAATGTCACTTGCAAGACCAAGGATTATCTTTCACAAGAGAGAAATTAGAGAAATAATTGCTTGATTATCATGAAAAATGAATTATGTTCAAATACATCAAAAAAATCTCAATGTACTTGTGAGGCCTTACCTATAAAGATAAGGTTGAAAGATAGTACAAGATAAGATTGTGACAAATGTCTTAATCGTATGTCATAGATAGCTAAAGGATAAGATCCCATGTGTACCAGAGGCTTCTAGAAAAAATTACTAAATCTTTGAGTAAACCTAACACGTGAAAAAGTGTGAAGAGGATCTAACTGGTAAACCAATTAGGTAACATAACTTGCTCACACTAACATTGTAAAAGTACATACATGATACAAGAAGGATGATTCTTGATTACTAGGTCAATTAACCATTTACAAATTCAATCTCTCACAACTAGAAAAATCATCTAAAACTCAATGGAAAGAATATCCTCTCCTTGAAAGGGAGAAAAGAAGAAAGAGAAAGAAGGGGGAATTAATTTGAACCCCCAAGGACTATTTATGTGACTAACATTATACAATCAATGATCTTTCCATAAGAGAGAAAATGAGGGTCTACATATCCTCCCCATGATGTGTAATCTCATATAGTAATGTTGGATGCTTGATACAAGGATGACAATAATGATCCAAGAACAATGAACAATATTTGTCACCTTGCAAAGAACTATACCCAAGTATAGATGTATGAAAGCTTCCCATTTTAGATATGATTAGTAGGAATAAATATCAAGATATGTATGATGACTATTTCTCAATAAGCTTCTCATATCGACCACCATGTCCATATGATATGTGGTCACATTTAAATCAAGTACATTCCCAATCAATAATAAATGTGAAATACTAGGATCAAGTGATAAATTGTGATGAACAAGATCAAAAGATGAAGATAATGACATGACTATGATGGATCCATCATCAAAGAGGACAAATAACCCCTCAAATATGTCATTCAAATCTAAAATGTGAGACTCTATAAACAAGTCTGAAACACGTATCAATAAATCAACCCACAAAGTTGTATTGTAAAGACTATGATGTACCTATTACAAAGAACACTAGAATCTATCAAAGAAACAACTTTGAACTCTAAAGAAGTAGAGCATATCAAAATGTGATCTCAATAGGAGGATCAAGAGAGGTCTATGTATGATTAAAATGCTCAAAATATACGTCATATAAAAACTCCTCTAACGTATCATTTTGAAATGATATATTTTTTACATTATCAAGTGTAATGAGGCAATTTCACGTAGGTTCATCTAGGAGTGGAGAGATATGCAACACTCCAAAGATCTCTCAAACTCTAGTCCAAAGTGTGTGTGGGAACTTAGTATTTGAGATCTCCAAAAAAGTGTTAGCACCGATAGTTGTAACAATAAATATAATGACAGTCATTTTTATTACTCCAAATTACTCTCTTCTAAGGTGTATCTAGTTTAGGAACAATTCTATAACAATGATGTAAAAAATTAAACCACATGCAATGTGATGGAATTCCTTCTTACTAAAACACAAAATTGTTATCAATCAAAATGATTATAGAATGATGTGCTCCATAACCCATGGTATTACAATGATAGACTCCTCAAACTACAAAATCAAAGATAAAATATATATTACATTAAGTACCTGAAATATAGTCATTTGATAAAAATAAGAACTTTTTTGAGTGATAGAATGTTCAAATAATCAAGCAAAGTTTAAACATGTGACAAACTTGTTGGCAAGTGATCTATTTTGCATGGTGAGATCCACTTTTTGGTTGTCATTTATGGAAACACATCTAGGTTACAGATCGATTCCTATGAAGTTGAGTTTTGATGACTCTAAAATCGACTAAGTACAGAAGTAGAGTTACAGAGGTATTTCGGGTATCTAAGATTGAGATTGATGAATTAGGCAGAGCAAGCTTAGAGGAAGATAGTATGAGGTATATGTGACCTCTACCTAAGATCGTTTTTTTTTGTAAAGTTTACAAAAAGTCTGAGAAATTTGAAGACAAACAGATATCATCAGAACAGTGATACAGAGCAGTTGGACAAAAGTGATGATTCAAAGAGTATGACATGGACTCCAGGGAATCAGATTTGGATTATGGTTCTTGATAATCTACACTTTGATTATGTAAGAGCGCCGAATTTGCATTTGATATTTTTTTTATTAAATGTATTTTGTATTGAGAGCCGACTATGTAATATTTGGTTAAGAGAGCCGACTTAGGTAAGAGATAAGATATATATGGAGAAATTTCTGTTCAGAAAATATATGGATGTTTGTGAGATGATTGGATGGATGATATGCGAATTGAAGAGCAGAGGATGACAAAGATCATTGATGAGCTATGACAAGAACTATCTGTTATGCCACGCATACCCGTCCCTACATTTTGGAGGAAAAATGTGGGTCCCCCTTTTCGCCTTTTTGCTCTTTCCTTGGTTTTCTTGTTTTCTTTGTTTTTTGTCCGGGCTTTGCTTCCGTGAGGGTTGTCTTTCTTTTGTTTCATCTTCTCGTGTCTCCGGGATCTGGTCCTGGATTTTGTTTGTTCTTTCCATAGCCGGATTTTGGACTTCGGAATTTTCTGCCATTGTGTCTTCTTTCGCGAGAAGGTATGGTTGCATGGAATCCCCAGGCACGGAGTCCGGAGATTTTCTTGTTCCAGAGTTTGTGGAAAGAAAGACAATGTATTTTTACCCTAAGGGTATAAATAGAAGTCACCTGTCATTTTCACATTTACCGCGATCAAACACTTAGAGCATTCAGAGTGATTTTAAGGAAATCAAGGCAATCTAAACAACTTTTTCTCCCTGTGCTTAGTGGTTAATTATCAGTGATTTGTAGAGTGCTTGTTCATGGTGGTTTGAAGGTGAGCTTTTTGCAGAGCACCTCTCGTACTCGTCTTTCCCACATCTTCCGCATTTCCAGGTAAGCTCTCGACTTTTCTTTCTCTGGTTTCTGGTTTTCGCTTGCTTTTGGTTTTTGTTTCCTCTCTGTTTTGCTTTTGTTTTCATCCCTGGTTTTGTCTTCTGTTGCCTCCCGTTGGTGGGTTGGCACTGCCAGAGGGTTGTCCGCCCTCTATGCAGCTGTAAGTTAACTAGCTGTGTGTATATTTTGCACATTATGTAATTTCTTATGTATAGTTTTGCATAGTCATGTATATATGTCTTGGCCCTCTATACTTTTGATGTATATCATGTGTGTATCCTTCTGTGCCCGTGTCGAGCTCACTGTGCCTTTTTGTGTCTTCCCAATTTTGTTGAACTTGCCCTCTTAGCCAAAACCGCTTGGTTTGGACTCGACACCTTGCTGGTTTGAGCCATGGCAGTTTTTTCTCTCCTCTATCGAGTCAGTCTTTATGGTGGATTAATTTCCCATGCAAGCATTCAAAACTAGCCCAAGTGGCATTCGCTCCACGTGCGTTCGAACAGTTGTTGGCGTTAATGCCATAAATCCCATTTACTGCATGGCCATGTGACACCCATGTCATCCTAGTACGACTAGCATTTCAACCATGTCACTTAACAGTTAGTTTTTTGGACTTCGGGTCCCAAGTCTTCATTCGTCCCCTTTTCACTTCCACCACATGTGTCAGAATCTACGGAGGCCTAGATGATGGTCAAACTTCCGAGAAGAGCTCGCTCTTAAAATCCTTTTATTATATGTATTTCTTTCTAGAGTTTGACGTGAACTAAAAATTCCTTCAGGAACAGGTGTGATGCGATGGTAAGATCTCCGGAGCCCAGAGTAATACTGTGTTTTATATATATACTGATGGTCGTCTTGTCTTGCAGGTTGTCCAAATTTCAAGCTCATCAATCATGTTTGAGGCATCCGCATCATCTCCACCAGGGATTCCGGACCTCCCCACCACTTCGACCAGGGAAGCTGCCAAAACAAAGGCCGAGAAGGCCTTAGAGAAACTCCCACTCACAATGAAGTACCGAAAGGGAGAGGAAATCCTGGGACCGAAGGTTGATTCCAAGCTCCAGTTGATCACCGACACCAATGTCGGAGCATGGGCCGAAATGCAGGCCCTAGTGAAAATAATGTTCATACAACGGATGGTCGGGGATCCATTGGCCATCAACATGGGCAATTCTAGGATTCTCAAAGCTGCTTGTTTCCCCTGCTCTGTGCAAGCCCCGAAACTTATCATCACTCTTGCAGGACACTACAATACAGTTGTCTGGGTAGTTATGCTTGCTTCCCCAGTTCCAACTGGATACCCAACCCCTATGGTGTCTCTGGACGCCGCGACTTTTCAGGAAGGGTTGGGAATTCACCAATTTGATGATGCAACCGTCCTCACCCGGGCTCTGGCCTTAGAAGAATTTCAGAAGTTGGAACACATGGCCCGGTAGTATCTTAACAACAAATTGCTCAAGGTGCCAAGGAAAGACTTCAAGAAGATGAAGCTTGAAATCCCCTAGACCAAATTCAAAGAAAGTATACAAATGGGGATTATTTCACTAAGTAGGGTCTTCAAACAATCCCATGCCCAAGAATTCTCGGCATGGATGTATTATTTCCTGCTCGGCATCTCTTCCGGCAAGTAGAACTTTGACTGGGCCACAATCATCGCCAATCATGTGGACTCCCAACTCCTCCAGGTCACCAAGTCTTCCAAGTTCTACATGACGTCTTATGTTTTGTGGGCTCTGGCACAACAACGCCCCATTACAAATGGGTTATTAACAAAGTGTGTACTTGGGATCAGCCCGGGCTAGAATGCTCCCTGGGATTATTTCCTACAGTAGTGGGAGGCTAGTTTCCTCAGCTTCTGCTGGGTGAACGATGCCTTTATCTACTACAACCTCCTCACACCTACTCGAGACACCGGATACCGGATCTCTAAGGAGGCAATGGACTTGGTCGGCTCTTATGGCTGCTATTACATTCAGTACCAGCAACATACATACATTAGGGTGACCGACTTCTCTGAAAAACCCTACTTATTGCCCAAACACTGTGGGAATAAGATAATTCTTTTGGAATACTGTCGGTAGATCTTAGAGCTGCACGCCCTCTTCACGTTGAAGAAGGTTACAAACGTTCCATTCCCAATCACTTGTGGGAATTATACGTGCAGTTTGGAAGCGACCAAGGAGGCTAATAATGAGCTTAAGAGTCTCTGGCTGGTGGAATTCTATCTGGAGCAGAAGAAATTTGATCCGCTGGGAAAAATTGCCTTGGCACTACCTCGGGCAGCTCCCCCACATGAACATCACATGGAAGATTTTTGGGAAAATTGCCAAGACAATTTTGAGGTTCGAGGCTAGCATTTCATCCGGATGATAATGGGAATGATGAAGAAGCTCAAGCTTCGGAAGTTCCCGGATGACTTCTTAGATACTGGGTCCACAGAGGACCCATAATATAAAGAAAAAGGAGTGGATAAAATGACCCTTCCTCCAGTTAATTGGGATGCACAGGAGGGTCCAACAATAGAGGACCTCACTCATGATGTGATCGAGCACAGTCATGCATATTTCAAGAAGGCATGCCTGAAGAGTACACGTAAAGTTGGCCCGTTCCTACAGAGTTTAACTTCCAGAGCCAGAACCTCCTCACAGGCAAGGACAGAGGAAAAAGGAAGGCAGGGACTCCATCCTAGGTCTCGGCAGCCACTCCCATAGTGGAGCAAATGCAATAAACACTAGAAACCTCCCAGCAAATGAAAGACAAGTTAATCACTCGGTTGACCACCCTGGCCATTATGACCGGACCTGTCTGCCCTCCCACTTCCCCATCACTTGAAGCATTAATGGTCCGAGCAACAGGGACTGGGGCAGAGGAAGAGTTGGCGGCGATGCTAGACGCAGGGCCCCCATTGGTGACAAGGGGAAGAAGAAGAAAACTAATCGTCAACCAAAGGTGGAGCTGGAGCTTGGGATGCCCAGCATCCCCAGAATATAGATTGTCTCGTCAGACTCCCCGGAGCCAGACAATCGGCCTGAGAATCCCCTAGAGACCTCCCCTCTACACGATGAGTTTGATGACATGTTTGGGACGGACGAGCTAGTAAACTTACAAGGGGAGATCGGGAAGGTAGTTGCAGAGTTCACTGCCCAAGAGGAAGTGGTGACCCCTCTCGAGAAGGAAAGCCCCGAGAAGGAAGCTACCCATGAAACGGAAGTCCAGATGGAACCAGGAAAGGGACAAGAATATATAGACATCTCTGAAGTCCTGGAGATACAGATTCCAGAAATAAACACCATGGAGGAAAGGCAAATACAAAATGAGCAACTGGCATTAACTAAGGGAACCAGACCTACGGGAACAACCATAACCTCAGCTTCCATGCTCCAGATGCCACCTCCAAAGAAGGTAACATTTGGTGAGGTAGTTTCAGCGGTGACATTGTTAAATTTTGGCCAGATGCCTCACCCACCCCCAGAGGATACTCCAGAAAAAGAAGATATCCCGACAGGTGAGGCCAAAGAACAAGAACAACAAGACGAGGGACAAAACCTCGAGGATACAAATGTATGGTCTGACGCTGCTAAGGACATAGACACCAAAGTAGATGATACTGATGCCACTAAGGTGGACGATTCTGGTGGACCAAAGGATACATGGAAAGGGTCTGAAGAAGGTCAAAATACTAGGGACACACTATAGAACCCTGGAGGGGATTCGCATGATCAAAATCTGGTGGCAAGGCCACCCCTTCCACCATAATGGTTGGTGGAATCAAGGAAGATGAAGACCCCAGCACCAGCCAAGGCCCTTCTTTCCTTGGCAGAAATGATGGAACAAGCACAAAATCCTCCCAAAGCAAAGAAATCCTGAACAGTCCATACCCTCTGGACTGGGCCGGGTGGAGATACAGTTGCAGTAGTCGCAACACCCTCCCCAGATGCAGATGAGGCAATGACAAAGGCTGAGGATTACGCAATTACAAAGATATCTCTGGGAAAGAGGGGAAAGCAGGGTGAGTTAGACCTGTTGAAAGAAGCAGCCAAAGTAGTAGAGGCTCGCTATGAAAAGGAGGCTTAGAAGTTCAGGGTAGAGAAGGAGAAGAACGCAAATCTTGTCATAATTTTGACAGAGCTGGCCCAACCCATCAATGCCATTCCTCCGGAAGCTTCCTCATCTGGAGCACCGCTCCCACAAGGTGACATCGACGCACTTTATAGAAGTATGAAAAGAAAGGCACATGCGGTCAATGATTGGGTAGCTGAGCAGATAGGAAATGTCTGACGTTTCCTAGCAACGACTCTCTCGGACCTATACATCACCAATAATGTTATACATCAGGCGAAGACCACAATTACCATCTGGGAGGGAGAGGTCGAGAAGTATGAGGCTTGGGTAAGTGAGTTAGGAGAACTCATGAGCATCGGAGAGGAAATTGTCTCCGAGGCTGGAATTTTGGGAGAGGAATCCTTTGATTTTGTCCGGACCCAGTACTCCAGACTTGATCTCACATTGGAGATAACCAAACAACTGGTAAGGGCCCTACAGGACAAGGTGCAAGAGATCGATTATTCTTTGAATTTATACATGAAATTCATTACCAAGGTTTCAGAGGTTGATCTCTTCAGTACTGAGGCATGTACTCTGGAGGAGTATGTCATAGGTAAGTTTGATGAGTTGATGGAAGCTTGATTCTAGTCCCTGGAAGGAGTCGATGGAACAACAATGTTGCGAATATCTTGTATGATGCTCCAGGGACATGATGAGGCAAAGATGGCTGCAAAATTCAAGGCAAAAACTCTGGATTTGGCTGAACAGGTGGAGGCAGCTAAATATCGCCGGGAAAACCTAAAAGACATCGATGAGGATGGAATCGCTCAGCTCTTAGAAATGTTCAATAGCACTAAGGAACAGTAGGGTCCTCTGGAGTCTAGATATTTTCACCAACAATGAATTTTTGTATTATTTATTCTTTGAGCGTAAGTTCCCCGATCTCGGAGTTCTGGATCCACAGTTTTGTAATCATTCGGCGACCTGCGTCCGGGTTCTCTGGAGCCGACCGGTCATCATCAGGCAGTTAATAAGGATGTCAGATAGTGGGTGACTCTAGCAAGGCACGTTGGCTCGAGGAAAGTGGTCTCCCCAAGGCGCCGCTCCAACATAACACCTGGCGCATCGGAGACAGTGAGCCTCTTTTCCATTAATGAGGCATGTAGCCTTGATCCTCGGGGGATCGGATTTCTTCTATTCTCCCTCTGGCTCTCTTCTCGAGGCTGATTCTTCCATACCTCCTTTCTTGTCTCATTCTTCTGACATGTTAGACTTCTGCTCTTCTCAAGGTTGTTGTAGCATGGTGCAAGTAGTACCAACCACCGAAAATTGTATTTTATTGATTGAGTGTAAAGATAAGTTAGGTTAATTTTAGGGCAAGTTTGTGTATAAATAATAAGCCCGACCTCATTCCAGGGGTCTGCAAAATTGATGATTTTGTAGTCCATAGCTATAGCATTTTCAGTTTTCAGTTCTCATATTTGCAGAGCTCAATGCTCCTTAGTCTTTAGAAGCTTTCAGTAGATAGATTCTCCCCTAGAGTTGTTGATGTACTCACCAGTGATGCTGGAACACCATTAATGAAGAAAGAAGGATTCTGGCAATGCTGTTGTTGGTCTCTCGATCTCTGAATTAATACTTTTCATGCTGTATGTTTCTTATGTCCATTGCTCTAATGTATTAAGTAGATTAATGACCTTTTCCTGTCGCTATTGAATACGTATGAACTGATGGTTGTGCGCACATTCAATATTTTAGTGTAGCATGTTAGAGCTTGGTTGATGTTTTGAATGTATTTGCATGACTATAGATAGATGGATTATCTCTAACCTTGCCCCATCTTTTGAAGTTTATCTGGTAACTAACAAATGCTTGCGTGAGACCCCACTTACCTAAATCCCCAGAGAAGACGAGCTGAGATAACCAGCTATCCACTTGAAAAAAATAGTCACAACACCCAACTTATCTCCCGCACTGTCAAGACCCAACTCTCACGTGCTTGAAGGCCCGAAGAATATCATTTCTTCGGACAACCTTTACAGGCAAAGTTGGCCGGTACTCTGGTACCCAGTGACAACTTACCTCTGTTGGCGGATCTAGTCACAAACCCCCTTCAACACTATCTAAGCATTAGAGATGCTTGTTTTGGTTCATTACTGAGAATATTTTGTAACATAATTATATTGTAAGAGCTATAATCTCAGTTAGCCCCTAACAGGGTGTTGTATACCTTTAACAGGGTTGTAATTCCTTTAACAAGGAAATGTACTATGTAATATTCAGCTCCTAACAGGGCTAGGTCTCCTAACAGGGACATTATACTTTAGTGCATGCTTGTGGGTACCATCTCCACTGGGGTTTTCCCTTGGCCAGGGTTTCTTTGACAACAAAACTATGGTGTTATGAGTACTGTGTTATTTTCTTATGTTCTTTTCATTTCTGCAAGTATATGGTTAATGTTTAATTGGTTGAAAAGTTTTAATAAGTGATGTAATACTGATTCAACCCCTCTCAGTATTACGTAATCCTAACAATTGATATCAGAGCCGTTGGCCCTTGGAGAGAAAGTCTAACAGCTTAAGGGAGATCAGAATGGATTTGGAAAGTTTGCAAGAGAACTTTAATGCTGCACTTGAAGATCTTTATAAAGCAAAAGTAGAGAATGGAGAATTGAGATTCAACATGCGAAGAGCTGAAAATTTTATAAGGAAACTAAGAGAACATCTTGAATTTTCCAGAAGTCAGAGACAAGATCTTGTTGTTCAGATAAAAGAAGATTCAGACAAAAATAATTCAGATTAGATGAAGCAACTTGAAGAAGAAAATGAAAATTTGAAACTTGAGAATGAAGCTATGACTAAAGAGATTCAGTTACAAAAGGATGCTAAGAAGAAGACTGAAGAAACCTTGAATAGTGCATTAGAACAAATGAAGAGTGAGGCTGACAACTACAAGAACAAGTATCTAGAACTGGAGAAATACAATCAGATTATAAAAGGTGAACTTGTTGAGGCAAAGAAACACATTGAGAAACTTCACACCAGTAGTGATTTGATCGATGAACAAAGACATAGACATAAACCTAAAGGTGATATGACTGGTATTGGCTTCAATGAAGCTGAATGCTCAAAGAATCAGGAACACAAATTTGGTGTAAAGATTGATGTTGAAAAACCTACTATTGAAGAACCTAGAGAGAAGATTAGACCTTTCAGAGGTAGATGCTTTGGATGTAACAAGTTTGGACACATGAAAAGAGACTATAGAGGTAATGCCCCTTTAAGACCTTTTCTGGCTATTGTTTAATTGTAGTGAATATGGGAACAAGAAAGCAGAATGTAGGAAACCTAATCAATCTGAATATAGACAAGACAATGGAAGAGAACCTACAGTAAAACCTACATGCTACAAGTGTAGTAACATCATACACATTGCAAAGTACTATAAGTTGCAAGTAAATCAAGAAAGAAGACCTCCTATATGTTACATATGCAATAATCTAGGTCATATATCAAATTTTTGTAGGTATAATGGAGCAAACAACAAAAGAGTACCACCTCCTATGAATACACAAAAGAATGGAAATGATATTGGTAAGAGTGTTACAGATTTGAAGAATGATTTTGATAGTTGTTTTAAGAAAGAAGAAAATAACAGCATTGGTAAGATATGGAAGATCAAAGAAACAAGTGAGATAGAGGTTCAGGGTGAGATAGTAGATGCTACTGGATCTTGACCTGATGGTAGTAAAACAGAATCAACCTAATTGGCTGATCATAGCCTTAGGGGGAACATTGGATAAAGACATCAGAATATATCCCACCCCGTAACTTATGGATTGAGCTCGTGCGAGCTTAGGTATGAACATGGACGACATCATGGAGTATATAGTTAAGAGCACAACATCAGATGATGCATATATTGTGATCGCGAGATCTACAGCCGACTGGACAATATTGGGTAAAGTGAACTTTCATAACTTAAACATTGTATAAAGAACCATATGAAGATCTATTTCCTTCTATTTGACGAAGAGCGACCTAAGAAGATCAGAGATTAGAGAGGTTCATTCTATCCTACATTTGTTTTTCATGATCGATTGAAGCGGACAACTCGAAATTCAGTGTGAAAGAGGTGTTTACATCATCTAGCTATGGATGCACTTGTTATTTATGATGTTTTAGATTGACCTAGGTATAAGTTCAAGAAACACCTGTTCAAGTCCTGTGAAGAAGACCCCGAAGGAGCATTTTCCTGGACACCCTACAAAGTTTTACACGTAGAAGATATTAGGGCTTACATTCATTGTAAATATGATATACTAGGCGCTGATGATATTTGTACTGAGATAGAGTATATTACTGATAAAGGAATCATGAGAGATGAGTACAAACACATTGATTAGTTGAGTATTATAAAAATTTTGGATTTGTATGAATTCGACAAAGAAGAGTGGTTCAAGATATTATTGAGCATAATACATGATCAATTCATTTGGATAGGCGAGAAACCTATGAATATTTTCAGTGGTTTAATTCATGAGATTACTGGATTGGATAATACGTGAATAATTCTTGTTACATAAAAGCATGTGAAGAAGCAAGTCGAAACCCTAACTCACTCTAAATGGGACAGACATGCAATGAATGTGAATGACATCTTTCAACAAGATGTAAGACTAATTGATATGATACTTGGATGTAAATTCTACTACAACAGTAGACCTAACTTGATATCTATAGGAGTTATCATGATGGCATGGAGAATGCTAAAAGAAAATGTAAAATATAACCTATGCGAAGTATTGGCACAATAATTTATTGAGAATGTAAAATTGGTAAAGAAAGAAAGAATGAAGACCTTCAGATTTGGGTCACTATTGGCACATATGTTTATTCACATTGAACACAAATTTCCAGGTATGCACCCTAGTGGTTGGAAATCAAGGATACCTACTTGTATTCAGATCACACAGAGTTACAAAAGATAGAACAAAACATGGGTTGATGGTGAATTATTTGGAATGATCAAAATCCTTTAGAGGCAGATGAGAGACAGATATAGGATACCTGATAACATAGTTGAGCAATACAAGGATACAATCTGTTTCATGGTTGAAAATGATTGTGTATGCTTTGAGGAAGTCACACCAAGGAAGAAATGGTGTTATCATATGGGATATGAGGTAAGTTCAGAGGTACTTACTATGCAAGTTGAACATGTTCTTGCATATGAGATTGATACATTAGAAGAAAGATGGGGAACTTATGAAGAGAAATCTGCTAAGGTAAGAGAGGAATAGACTAGAGGTCTAAGGAAACGAAAAATTGATAACCTTGTGCATGAGTGTGGTGTAAAGGCAGGACTAACAGAGGAAGAACTGAAAGAAGTGAAAATAAAAATGGATGAGTGATCTTCTGGATTGGCAAGTGATAGTACTGCAACCCATACCATTCTTGAAGAAGTAATGGTAGACAGTCCACCTCCCCCATCACACAAAAATCACAAGCAGAGAAGATTAATCCTAGAGTAAACACCAAATCTAGTAGGCAAAGATCACCTATGGAGCCAAGTATTGCAAGAGAAGAGAAGCAAACTGAAATTGAGAAGCACATATGGAAGCCTGACATGAAGATGATTGAGAAGAGAGCTATTGAGAAAGGAAATCTAGTTACAGTAAATAGATACTATGAAAGGTATGGTGAAGCGAACAAACTTAAGATTGAAGATATTGTGGTTAATCACTTACTTGTTTTCAAGAAGACACTATTGGAAATTGAGGGAAGTGTACCTAAAGAGCTATATGGGAGATTAGAGACAAGAAAATAGTTAGCAGAGATAGAGGATGAAACAATCAAAAATCAAGAAATTGACAATATGCTACCTGTGATATATTTGCAAGAAATGGACAAAATACTTAAAGAATTGAAACCTTTGCTGAGAACCAAGATCAGACTACTGAAAATCATGGCAAGAAGATATGATGAAATCACTGAGGAGACTTAGAAAGCACTGGAGAAAATATTGATGAATCCTATTCCTAAGGAGACTCCACTTCCTAAAACCACTTTGCCTACAAACTTAGGAATGAGAGAGAGTTCTAAGCCAGCTGAGGCAAGTGCTGAGAAGAGCAAAGTTAACACAACCAGATTTCTATGTTTTTGGTGTACCTATAACACTTGACACCTCTAATGACGAGGACCCATTTGCAAAAAGTATGGACAACACAATTGCTGAGGAAGAAGAGAAGAAAGAGGAAGAAAGAACAGAGTGAAACAATGGAGGATGAAGGACAAAAAGAACAGGGAGAAAAAGATGAGACTAAAACTGAGGTAATCACATCTTCTATTTCATTTTTGGCAAGAAAAGACAATACAATAGATGTTTATGTTGATAGCATGGATGAAGATGAGCTAGTGAAATTGGCTTTTACTGCACTCACTAAAGCCAAGGAGAGATCATAACAAAAAGGTGACAAAAAGGCTAAGGTAATAACCAGAGAAATTGATACTGTGAACAAATTGCTTCTAGTACCTATTTTTTTCCAACACAGAGATGGCATTGAAAACCCGGAGATAACACTTGATGAATTTGATGGCTATTATGAGAGTTTGATAAAGATTGCAGAGGAGAAGGTAGAAAAGAACTACTCTGAGAAGAAGCTATCCAAAGTTTGCAATTCCATCTCTTGGGACTTGAACATTTTGAAAAATACTACTGCAAATGCTAAGAGTTTCATTGGACATGGAAGAAAACTATTCAGTTACTGCATGAATCCTATTAGGCATGTTTAGAACATTGAAGAAATCATTGCCAAAGAAAGGGTAACTTTGAATAATATGATGGACAATTGTGAGACCTATTCACAATCTATAACATAATTGGACAAGGAAGTAACAAGAATACTGGAAAAACTAGATATACTGGATAATGAGAAAGGGAGAGTACTGACTAGATTCAATTTGCTGAAGAGTTTAATCACTCCTAAGCTATCCATAATTGAAGCACACCTATCAGACTTGGAGAAGACAATAGATGCATTGACTAACTCTATGCCTACAGAGCTGAAAGAAGAAAAGACTAATTCATTTGCATTGAATGGACTAATTCATGTTAGTCAACTATTACTGAAGTCATGGGGTACAAAAGTGAAGATCTTGGAAGATTCCTTTCAAGATGTTCTGAAACTTGTGAGCAAGCAAAAATTTTATTACTTTGTATGCACCTTTGTCATTGTTTTTAAAGGGGGAGAAGAGAAGAAAAATGAATGAGAGAAGAAAGAAGAGTAAAATAAATAAAGAGAAGGATAAAATGAATAAGAAAAGAGAAAAACAAAATAGAGAAGGAAAGACAGTTTTGTTGGAACACTTAGTCATTTTTTGTTAAGTGTTTCCATCAATGCCAAAGGGAGAGATTGTTGGTAAGTGATCTATTTTGCATGGTGAGATCCACTTTTTGGTTTTCATTTATGGCAACACATCCGGGTTACAGATCGATTCCTATGAAGTTGAGTTTTGATGACTCTAAAATCAACTAAGTACATAAGCATAGTTACAGAGGTATTTTGGGTATCAAAGATCGAGATCGATGAATTAGGGCAAGCAAGCTTAGAGGAAGATAGTATGAGGTATATGTGATCTCCAACTAAGATCGATTTTGTTTTTGTAAAGTTTACAACAAGTTAGAGAGATTTGAAGACAGACATACAACAACAAAATGATGATACAGAGCAGATGGACAAAAGCAATGATTTAGAGAGTATGACATGGACTCTAGTCAATCGGAGTTGGATTATGGTTTTTGATAACCTACAATTTGATAATGTAGGAGCACCAAATTTGCATTTGATATTTGTTTTATTAAATGTATTTTGTATTGAGAGTCGACTATGTAATATTTGGTTAAGAGAGTCGACTTAGTTAAGAGATAAGATATATATATGGTGAAATTTTTGTTGAGAAAATATATGGATGTATGTGAGATGATTGGATGGATGATATGAAAATTACAGAGCAAAGAATGACATAGATCATTGATGAGCTATGACAGGAACTATCTAAGCATTAGAGATGCTTGTTTTGGTTCATTACTAAGAACATTTTGTAACATAATTACATTGTAAGAGTTGTAATCTCAGTTGGCCCCTAACAGGGTGTTGTATACCTTTAACAGGGTTGTAATTCCTTTAACAAGGAAATGTACTATGTAATATTCAGCTCCTAACAGGGCTAGGTCTCCTAACAGGGACACTATACTTTAGTGCATGCTTGTGGGTACCATCCCCACCGGGGGTTTCCCTTGGCCAAGGTTTCCTCGACAAGAAAACTATGGTGTTATTAGTACTGTGTTATTTTATTATGATATTTTCATTTATGCAAGTATATGGTTAATGTTTAATTGGTTCAAAAGTTTTAATAAGTGCTGTAATACTAATTCACCCCCCTCTCAGTATTACCTAATCCTAACAAAACTAAATAAAATATACCCAGGAATAGATCTAGGAAAAAATACATGGATGATTGTATGTATATCAATTTCTTTTTAATATCACAAGAATCATGAAAATTAGACATCTAGATAAATATTTATGATCTTTAAGGCAAAAATGAAGATCTAACTCCAATTAGAAATAATATATATTTATCATAAAATTTGATAATAAGACCTACACTACTAGGAAGAAGAAAAAATTAATTTTCTAGTGATATGTTATTTTCAAAATCATAATCCTATGTGAAAACTTATTGACCTAAAACACTAGCTCCAATAAAAGGCAAAGGTAGGTAGTAGCCACTATATTGGTGGTAGAAGATTGTCATTGTTGACTTGTACAATAGATCTAGTGGTGTAATCCTAAGAAGAAGGAAATTCACATTGATATAAATGGTATAGAAAATGCTAGTGTAGTGCTTAAATTGTATCCTCATACAACTTCATGCTCATTTAGGGATCACTTTGGTGCTTCTCTTTCCATGCCCCCAAATTTGGTTATTTTTTCTCAAAACAATGTTTGATTTTGGAAGTTTGACATCTTTTATGGCTCCTCAACCTTGTTCTATCCAAATAGGACTAGGGTACTGTTGGTTAACAGTTTTTCCTCTCTTAAGATTTATAATCTCTGACTCTTCAATACACCCAAGGTGAAAGAACAAAAGGATGTTTACCAACAAATGGGTCAGTGTATGTCTTCTATCACTGCCCTCTGAATTGACAGGTACAACTCCCTGATTGTGTATGATATTCAATGAATTTGTTTTTATACTGATCACCAGGTTTATTCCTTATGGGTTTTAACCATATTTCTTGTAGACACAAACAATTCAGGCAAAGATAAGATGAAGATAATCTACAACCCTCAGTATAATGTTGATCATAGATAATCACCTGATTTTAACATCTAAACTAATTCTATCCTATTCTCTTATGAAATGCAGGTTCTACTTGGTGAATAGAAGCAAACCTATATAATGAAAGGTAAATAGAATCACCGTTACTACAATTGCTTAGCAAGAAATGGAATTCAGGAAGAAATCATAGTCTCAGAACATAGGTGTACTTTCCATTCAGAAATGCAACTAAAATAAAGAGTGAACAGAGGAAGAATTACAAATGAAAGACCAACTGGAATTGATCACACCACAAT
>MU225858.1:2107458-2123764 GCA_018584345.1 Thuja plicata | reverse complement strand
TTCCATTCAGAAATGCAACTAAAATAAAGAGTGAACAGAGGAAGAATTACAAATGAAAGACCAACTGGAATTGATCACACCACAATTTCTGATATGAAATGGCATTCATTAAGAAAAAGCAGTTTCATTTATAACTGTTCTTATTATTCACCATGCAAATAGACAATGAGAATGGAACAACAAATAGGAATTCAGCTTTGTAAATAGAATCACTTTGCTTCATTAGCAAGTTTGCCGACCCTGTACATTGAATTCCTTTCAGAATTTATAGAGTTTACAATACATCAGGCTTCTGAAGACCAATGACCTTCCCTCTGATTTGAATACAAAGCGACAGAATGCAAAGAAAAAGGATTTTCAAATCTAAGAACTCGAACAGTCACCATGAAATCTGAAATTCTTCATCCTTGCTCTGCGAATTGGCGACTTAGCGACTGCATTAAGTCTCTGTGTCGCAAGTCTTTGTCCTTAACCATGGTTCCGTCTGAAGACTGGGCGACAATGTGCATATTCTTGCCTTTGGTTAACCTGAGTTACATTCTGGCGATCATGCGACCCAAATGAATTCAAAGTCACGCAAGGTTAACACTAACTCATCACTTTTCCTGTGACTTTGCTACTAACTGTCTCACTTAACCTCTACGGTTGTCTCCCTGTCGTTGAATGCTTATTTTCTATTTCAAGACAATGCGACAATCCTTAGTCGCCTGATCGCTAGATCCAAGTTCAGAGCCTTTAACTTTTATCATAACAGTTCTGCATGTGCCCCTTTTCTGCATTTGGCGACTGCGTGACATACCCTAATCGCCAAGTCGGGAGGAATTTTCCCTTGGGGCACTTTTCTTTCCAGACTCTGCGACCACCGTTAGATCTTCTGATTTCTTCATCCTACGGCTGTGCTTAGTCGCTAGATCTTCATGCATACCCTTAAATTATTCTGCGATTCCACGACTGAAGGGAAAGCACCAAGTATCGAATTCGCTGAATCCACATTTCTTCTTCGGGCGATCACCCGACAATCTTTCAATATACACCCACCTTTTGACACATGTCACACAGTCATTGGTTCATTCACTGCGTTATTGGAGAGCTGAGTCATCATTCTGTCCTGGCGACATCCCGACTGCACTTTACTGTAAACCATAGACGGTTAGTCGCGTAGTCTGGATTAAAAATTCTTAACCGCCGTTCCATTCCGAGACTACGCGACTGAAGGCATGGTATAATTGTTAACCGCGGCATGATTTGGCGATAACGCGAAAGGAAGCAATCGCGAAGTCGGAAGAAATTTTTATAACTATTAAGACTATCCTGCGATCACCCGACTAGGCAGTGGGTCCCTCCGTCATGAAAATTTAGACATGGTCATCTGGCGACAGCGCGACATGAAGTAGTCAGCAAGTCTGGGAACATTTTTGTGATTGTGAAGAGTTTGCCGCGATTACCCGACCGAGTATTAGTGCAAACCGTAAACGGTCAGTCGCGAAGTCGGGACTAAAACCTTTTAACTGCCATTCCATTCCGAGATCATGTGACTAACTGCCTGACTTAACTGTTAACTCTGGCTTGATCTAGCGATAACGTGACATGAAGCAGTCGTGAAGTCTGAAGACCTTTTCATAACTGCCAGGAACTTTTTGCGATCACCCGACTGAGAAGTGGGTCCCATTTGCATAAAGGCTTATAACATGGCTATCCCACGACTACCCGACTGAGAAGAAATCGCTAAGTCTGGGAACATAGAAGGAATATTCTGAACCATTGAGAGACTACGCGACACAAGGAAAACGCGAAGTTGGGAAAGCAAACAGGATATTCGCTCAGGGCATCGCGACATGGCGATTCGAATTAAAGCACATGCCATTAGTGACTAGGAAAAGTAACTGAGAAATAGAATGCGCCAAGACTTAGGGTTTATCTCATCGTTTAACACTCAGATAACCTAGGGTTTTCAGGCTTTTGCAAATTTGTTTAAGTGCAGACTTGAAAACCTGTTATGAAATGCATCCATTACAAGAATAAAATCTAATTCTTCCAATGCCACCTTTGTCAATGTGTCATATGAAGAACTTTATTTTGAGAATTTCTGAATTCCTGGAAACCATAATCACCAACCATTCTTCTACTGAAAAGATCATCAATTGAAAGATCATAATCTTTGCCAGATTGGGTGCTACAACCTACCCAATTAATGAGACCTTGAAAACATCCCACCTGGCTTAGAGCAAAAAGGCAAATGAAGGGAAATCTGGCAAAGATTACCTACCTATAGCACCTTAGACCTAGACTCATGACTGACCAATATTGCCAAAAAAAATGAGTGACTTAAAGTCAGACAACAGCTGGCTCCGACTGGGGGATCATGTACTGCAAAGTGCATGAAGAATTCAGCTTCTCTGGTTTCACAGGTGCCTTATCCATTGAGTTGCGGAGTCTAGACTAAAGAGAACAATGAGAAAATGTATACAGGGAGGGCGGAGAGGATTAGGGCAACTTGAAATAAAGAAAAACTAAACTCAAGGAAAACAACAACAAAAAGAAAGGCTACTAAGATACAAAAAGAAAACCTACCTAACTAACTACTATGCAGGGGTTACCTGCTCTTCAATTATGCATCTAGTATAGCTTCAAATCCTGCCCATTATAGGAACATGGTAGGGACTCTCCGAAAGGATATGCTAGTCTGAAAGAATTATTCCGATTCACCTGTACAATCTGGAATGGACCTTTGCATAAAGATTGAAACTTAGAATGCATTCCTTTAGGTTCATGTCTCTTATCCCACAGTAGCACCATATCACCTTCCATGAATTTTCTTGGCCTTGCTTTCTTATCAAACAACTTCTTCACTCGATTCTGATGTTCAGTGATCCTGTCAACCATGTCTTCCCTTTCTTCCTACAACTTGGTCAAATATAGAATCCTCTTCTCTAAACCATCTTTAAAAACATCATCTTTAATGGCAATTTTCAACTTACAGGTAGAAAGTTCCAAAGGTAATGGCAAGTTGGCTTCAACTCCACATACCAACTCAAAAGGTGAAATTCCTATAGCCCTCTTAGGAGTAGTTCTATCTGCCCACAGAGCATCATGTATTTTCTTATGCCAATTCTTCTGATTATCAGTGACCAATTTCTTCAAAATATTAATCAAGTTTTTATTACTTGATTCAACCTGTCCATTACCGTGAGGGAAATAATTTGAAGAATTCCCTATCTGAATTCCATAATCATAACAAAAGGCAAATTTTCTGAAGATGAGAAATATGAAGCATTATCCATGATCAATTTTGTTGGGACCCCAAATCTGACCAAAATTTGTTCTTTGATAAATTCACACACTGCTTCAGATGTAGTCCTTTTCATAGGTTTAGCTTCAACCCATTTGCTGAATTAATCACTGGCAATCAAGATGTATGAATGTCCTTGACTTGAAGGGGGATTGATTGGTCCTACAAAGTCCAGACCCCACTGTTGAAAAGGAGCATCTATCACCACCGGTTTTAAAGGTAAAGCAGCCAACTGAGGTTTTCTTGTAAACAACTTACACTTTTCACAATTAGCTGCCCACTTGTATGCATCTTTGAACATTCCAGGCCAATAATAGCACTGCCTTAGAATCTTGAAAGCTGTCACGGTAGATGAGAAGTGACCTCCACATGCTTCATCATGAAAGGATTTCAACAACTTTTCTTTCTGTTCCTTATCAACACATGTCAGAAAAGTGCCATCAATTGCTTTCTTATAAAGAACCTCATCATGGATAACATACTTCAAAGATTTATTCTTTAAATTCCTCCTTTGTTTAGCAGTTAATCCATCCGAGCATTCACCATAATTCATAAAATATGAAATATTGGAAAACCAAGGATCCTGTAAACTTACCATCAGCACTCTGTGATCATCCTCTTCAACTTGCTGATTCTCTGCTATGGCCCTGCAAAGAGAATTCCCTCTTATGAATTTTGTTGGCCTAACATCTATGTCATACTCCTAAACCTTTGCAATCCAAGCTCCTCTATGGTTACAACCAACATCTTGCTGTGTTAATACGCTCTTTACAGCGGCATCAGGCACATAGATGACTGAATGTGAATGCAAGATATAAAATCTAAAATTCTTCAATGCTCTCACCATTGCATAAGCATGTTTTTCAACTTGAGAATACTTCAGCTCATGATTTTTTAGAGGCATACTCATGAAAGAAATGGGAGCTTGTATCCCTTCTTCATTTTCTTGCATTAATATTGCTGACATGGTGTGTGCAGATGCATAGCAGTATATAATGAACTCTTTAGTATAATCAGGATGAACCAAGACAGGAGCATTTTCAATAGCATTATATATATCTTTGAAAGCTCTTTTACCACCATCAATCCATTTAAATGTTTGATTTCCTTTCATCATGTCAACCATGCTTTGCATAATCTCAGAGAAATCAGGTACAAATCTTCTCAGAAAATTCACTTGACCAAAGAAAGATTTAACACCAGTCTTACTCAAAGGTAAACTTAATTGCTGAATAGCTTTAACTTTGTCAGGATCAATTCTGACTCCCTCTTGAGAAACAATGTGACCAAGAAGCTTACCTTCGGTGACACAAAACACTGATTTCTTTGGGTTCAAGGATATGCCTCGATCTCTACATCTCTGCAGAACCTTGGTCAGATCTCCTAGGTGATCTTTCCTCTTCTTGGAGAAAGCAGTCAAGTCATCAATATACATTGCAATAATTTTATTTTTGAGATCACTACAAGACAAAAGAAATCAACATTAATGCATAAGAGAGCACCAAATTTACATGAAAAACTCAATGCGAGAAAAAAAATGATGAAAATATCTCACAATATTTGAAGAGTATATTAAGAGGCTCACTGTCAAACCTGTAGCCAAGACTCACTATCTTAGGGTAGGATACAAAGGAATTGCTGCAAAGAATCACTATCTCCAAGCAAAATAATAAGAAAGGACATATAGAGAAGAATCCCTTCAAAATATCGGATTCATGAAGTCAATTACAATGAATGAGCCTTCAACAATATACTTCCAACATTCTCCTGAGAACATACATTCTTTTGACACAATGTCTTGAACAACCATTATCAATTTAGCTACACAACTTCTACCACATACTGCTACTTTCTTAAACACATGTCTTTCACATATCACTTATAGTAACACATTTTTAAAGTGAGTTTATCTTATATTTATACCATCCACATAATCATTGCACATCAATTAGGTTGACCAAAATAAGGGACAAGGGGTGATCCCGATAAGTAGGCATAAAAAACATATTTATGGTGACAACAATCCTATCTAGGAGATAAAGAGGATAAAAAAAATTATAAAACACTATCCAAAGTGATCCAAACATCTCACACACTTGGTGCACATCCTACGAATTCAGGAATAGGGTAACATTTTGATGAGGAGTTCCTTCTCCTAGAGCCTCTAGCTCTCTCCAAGACCTTCACTGAGTCTTCTTTAGGGTCTCTCTCTCTCTCTACCCTAACTTAGAGTATTCTTTCCTAATCCTCTAACTCACTAGGAACTTACCATCAACTTCAAACTTAACTCCTTACTCTCCTCTTAGATTTCTTGCAAGCATGACTTCACAAGCCTCCTTTCACCCCAATGGTGTCAACTTCCTAAGGTTGGGCTTTCCTACTCCCCTTAGGTCAAATTAAACTCCTATGGATCCAACTTTCTACACCCTTCAACCATTTTCCAATCGAGACCCACAAATCCAACTCTTTGGCCTTGTAGCCTTTTTAGGCCTATTAGCCCTCCAAAACACTGAATATGTGTTCTTGCTTCCACAAACCATTAACAACCCCCCCAAAAAATTGGATATTATTTGTGGGTTTTTCCTCCCCTTGAAGATTTACTAGGTCTCAATTCCTAATGGTGTCCGTACAGTAGTTTTCTACCAAACCCCTAAAAATAAGGGTTTTGGAGACATGTAGACTGGTTTGGTAACCTGATCTTGTTTCTTTGATCAGTTGGACTCTTCTAAACTTCTCCCTCCACTAGAAGGTCTGCACCACATGCCTCCTCACTTCTCCAAACTTGATTGGCTCATACTAATCAAACTGCAATCTCCATTGCCACTATCTTGTTCAGTTACCCTAGCCAAAATGCTCACCACTCGCCTAGGCCCTGAATTTTCTCGAGCCTTCCCTGCACTCACACAATCCAAAATCCATATCTACATAGTATATACAAGGTCCTAGTGGATTCCAAGTTCTCATGGAGTTTGAGCCACGAGAACTCCAAAGAAACCCATTATATACATAACTGGACCAAAACTGGCCAGTGAACTTGCAAAACACAAATAATTTGACAAAGCCTAACTAGAATGTACAAAATAAAAAACTAATGCCCCAAAAATCTTGGAAACTACATTGAAAACACTATCCAATCATTCATTCAGTCCATTCAATCTAATAAAGTGATGGATGATGGCTCTGTCACAAATTTACACTGTAAATTGGTTCTTCCTTTCAATTAGTGTGTACAATATGAGAACTAACTAAAAAATTAGGGTTGGATTCACCTTATATACTCCTATCCCATCTATCTAGACCATTTGGTTAGGATTTGGGCACCTTAATGGCATTTCCTAAAATCTAGGAAATGTTGTCATGACAACTTTGACAACTTTTGTCAAAATTTCCATTTTCACAACTTGAGTGTCCTAATTGGTTCTAAACTTTACCAATTGACCTCAAATGGTTAGAAAACAAAAAAAAATTAAAAAAATTCCCAATTTGGGACTTTGGCCAACTCTTTGACTTTTGAGTTGACTTTTAGGCCTTGGACTCCTAGAAGCAACTATACTCAAACAACAAAACCCTAATCTTTCCAAACCTAAACCACACCTCAAACACACACTAGGGACTTTATACTTAGTCCTTATTCATGGATGGTTGGCCAAACCAACCTACAAGCCAAAATTGATTAAGATTTTTCAATAGACCTTAAGGGTACTCCTGCACGATACTCCCCCCTACAAGAAAAACAAGTTTGGGTACAGTTGGTGTCAGGAACTCCTCACTAATTCCATGTTTATTGAAGTCACTCTCAGCTATCCAAGTGGCTTCTGACTCTGGTTGTTGCTTCCACTTCACTAGATGCTCCATGTAGATCTTATGCCTTGTTTTCTTTTTCACCCTTGAATCCAATATCTTCTCAACTTGTAGTTTGTCCTATTCCAAAGTCTTGAACTCTCCCATGTCCTTAATGACCTCTGTTCTATACTGCATCTCATCCATATCTGGTCCCTTATACTTGATCAAATCTTTCACATTGAAGATTGGGGAAATTGACATTCCCTTGGGCAACTCTACCTTGTATGCATTAGGTCCATACTTTGCCAATATCTTACAAGGTCCAATTCATTTCATTTGTCGCTTGTTGGGTATCCCTTTTTGTAGTCTTGCCTTATTCAAGAACACCATGAATAATTCACCCACTTCAAACTGCAATTCTCTTCTCCCCTCATCTTTCTTTGCCTTCAAATTTTGATTTGCCTCCATCAAGGTCTTTTGCACTTGCTCATGAACCTCCATCATTGATTGTGCAAAATCATCAGCATGCCCACTGATTCCCTCATATCCTTTGAGATCTCTGAGTTCTATCACACCCCTTGGATGTGCCCCATACACTATCTCAAATGGGCTCTTCCCTGTAACTCTATTGGTACTGTCATTGTAGGCAAATTCTTCTTGTGGAATAAGTTGCTCTCAGCCTTGTCCATACTCCCTGGTCAGACATCTAAGAAAGTTCCCAAGGACCCTGTTGATTACTTTAGTCTGCCCATCCATTTGAGGATGATATGGAGATCCATTAGACAAGTTTGTTCCTAACCTCTTCCATAGGGTCTTCCAAAATTGACCCATGAACTTTACATCCTTGTCTGCAACAATGCTCATTGGTAGGCCATGAATCCTTACCACTTCTTTGAAGAACAAGTAGGCAATATGGATGGAATCATGTGTTATTTTACATGGTATGAAGTGGCTCATTTTACTGAACCTATCTACCACTACAAATACACTGTCTTAACCAGTTGGAGTTCTAGGAAACCCCACTATGAAGTCCATACTTATGCACTCCCAAGGTCTACTTGGGATGGGTAATGGCTAGTAAAGTCCTACATTAGATGAAGTGCCTTTAGCTTTCTGACATATGCCACACTACTCCACTTACCTTCTTACTTCCTTTTGCATCTTTGGCCACCAATAGAATCTCTCTACTAAGTCCAATGTCTTATTCAATCCAAAGTATCCACTTAGGCTTCCATTATGCTTCTCTTGTATAAGGTTCTCCCTCATTGAACCTCTTGGAACACATAGTTATTTGCCTTTGAATAGCAACCCATTCGACAATGTATACTCTACAAACTCACTATGAAAGTGATTCTCAAGATTTTGACACACATTATATATCTCTAAGAAATTTGAATCTCCCTCATATAGGTCCTTAAAACCTTCAACCCCTGTGATTTGCAACTGAATCTCTTGGATGGTAAGTAGTCTTCTACTAAGGGCATCTGCAACTTTTTTTTGTACTCCCTTCTTATGTTTGATAGTAAAAGTGTAAGTCTGTAGGAATTCCATCCACTTGATGTGTCTCAAACTGAGCTTGTCTTGAGTGTTTATGTAACTCACTGCTTGGTTGTCTATGAAGACAAAAAACTCTTTGGGAAAATGATAATGGCTCCACTTCTTTAAGGCTTGTACAAGAGTATATAGCTCCAAGTCATAGGAAGAATACCTAGACTTAGCCTCATTGAGTCTTTCACTGAAAAAGGCCACTGGCTTGCGTTCCTGACTTAGGACAACTCCCACTACAATGCTACTTGCATCAAAATCCACAATGAATGGTTTGTCAAAGCTTGGCAATAGAAATTTAGGCTGAGTAGCCACTTCTTTCTTTAATCTCTCAAATCCATAATTAGCTGCCATTGTCCACACAAATTTTGTTTTCAACCCTCCTTTTATATTCTCTAGGACTGGAGCACAAATCTCATTGAATCTCCTTATGAACTTCCTATAGAATTGGGCTAACCCATGGAAGCTTCTAACTTCTTTCCCTATCTTAGGAGTAGGCCAGTTCAATATGGCCTCTACTTTCTCCTTGTCCATCTTTAAGTCACCATTGGAAACCACAAAGCCAAGGTAGACTAACTCTTCCTTCACGAACTCACTCTTCTCAAGGTTTATGGTGAGTTTCTCTTCCTGCAACTTCTTCAACACTAATTTCGAGTGTCTCATATGGTCCTCCTTTGTTTTACTGAATATGAGGATGTCATCTAATTAGACAACTACAAAGACTCCTATATAGACCTTCAAGACTTCATTCATCACCCTCATAAAGGTGCTTGGTGCATTGGTAAGCCCAAAGGGCATCACTAACCATTCATATAACCCCTTTGTAGTCTTAAATGCAGAATTCCACTCATCACCCTCTTTCATCCTAATTTGATAGTACCCACTCTTCAAATCAATTTTAGAGAAGTACTTAGCACCCCCAAACAATCCATCAAGTCTTCTATTCTAGGAATTGGAAATCTATACCTGATAGTTATTCTCTTTATTTCCCTAGAATCAGTACACATTCTCCACTTACCTCCTTTCTTAGGATCCAAAACCACTGGGAAAGAACATGGGCTAATGATCTTCCTTAGCAACCCTTAGTCCAAAAGCTTTTGGACTTGTCTAGCTATCTCCTTGTTTTGCTCTGGTGTCATCTTGTATGTAGCCTTGTTTGGCAAAGATGCTTCTGGTATGAAGTCAATTTGATGACTTATCTCCCTCTTAGGTGGAAGTGTGGCTAGTGTACCTTCACAAATTATATCCTTGAGCTGGGCTAGCAGTTCTCTTACCTCCTATGGTATAGGTGCCTTCTCATGAGACTCCTCCTCCTTTGGCTTTAGCAAGATTGCATAGCCAACTTCTTCTTCCTTCACATCTTTTAGGAATTCTTTCCCACTCAATAACATGGCACTAGATTTTTCCTTTTCCATTGTCTCCTCTAAGATGGACTGTATCTTGTAAGCGACCCCATCTTTCTTGAAAGTATACTTGTTATCCTTCCCATTATGGACTGCATCTCTGTCATACTGCCATGGTTTTCCAAGCAAAAGATGGCAAGCATCCATTGGCAAAACATCACATAGTATCTTATCATGATACTTCCCAATAGAAAATTCCACCCACACTTGTTCATTGACTAAGATGTTCTGGCCCTTATTCAACCATGTGACTTTGTAAGGGCATTCATGTCGAATTTTAGTGAGCTTTAGTTTCTCTACTGCCTCACCTAATATTACATTATCTGTAGATCCTAAATCTGTGATCACCTTACATACTTTTCCCATTATCTTGCACTTGATCCTGAAAAGAGCCCTTCTTTGCTTGTGTCCATCCTTAGTGGGTTCTTTAATCAGTATTCTCCTAAGCATCAAACTTTCACCTTTCTCTGAGTCCAGACTGACCTCTGAATGCTTGGTGTTGTTCTCTTCTTGGACATAGTTGATCCTCTTTTCTCCTTTTGAGGATGTTGGATTATCTAGACACTTGTATGCAGGGTGTCCCAACTGTCCACAGTCGTAACATTTCATGGAAGAGAAATGAGATCCCCTTCCAAATCCTCCCGCCCTTCCTCTACCACTATTATAAGAACCCCTTCCTCTACTACTGAATCCACCTCTATTGCTTGAATCCTGTCCTTGATCTGCATATCTAGAGTCATCTTGACCCCTACTGTCATTACCTCTTCCACTTGAGCCTCCTCTATGGCCACCTCTGTTATCTCTACCCCTTCCTCTACTTTTGGACCTAGAATCTTGTCTTTTCTTTAGTTTTTATTCCACCTTCAAAGCCATTTGAAAACAACTATGAATGGAAGTCAGGGTGAAGAGACTGAGTTCTTCTTGGATGTTCCACCTTAATCCATTAAGGTATCTTGCCACTTTAATGCTCTTTGTCTCTTGGTTTCTTGATCTAAGGTAAAGTTTTTGAAATTCTTCGGTATAGGCTGCCACATCTAGGTCTTTTTGCCTAAGATTTTTCCTCTTCTTATGTAGCTGGATGTTGTAATCCTCTGGAAGATAATACTCCTTCACTTTTGCCATCATTGTCTTCGAATTTGTTATGGGCTTCTTTCCCTCTTTCTCCCTTTCTTCCTGCAAGAACTTCCACCATGTAAGTGCTTACCCTCTTAGCCTTGACTTGGCTATCTTCACCTTTTGGGCTTCTATAATTCCATCACACTCGAAGTGATTCTCCATCCCTTCAAGCCATTCTATAACCAACTCTATATCCATCTTACTAGAGAACACTGGTATTCCTTCTAGAGCCTTCCCACTCAGTGCTTTGAGTGCTTTAAGGAATGGTTCCTCAGGTAGAAGAGGATTAGGATCTGGTTCTACTTCCTCTTCCACTGGAGATTTACCTTTATCTAACCCTCCATGCACTTCTTCTCTAAGTTTGCTGGCTGTCTCTGTAACCTCTGCCATTTTGATCTTCATTTCCTCCATTACTTCTTCAAGAAGCCTATTCTTGATTTGTTTCTCTGACAAATCTTTGGACAACTCTGCATTGGTCACCATCCTGGACTCACCTATGGACTCACTCCAATCTAACATACACCAATTCAATCACCCAAGCCTTTCAATGGCTCTGATACCAATTTGACGAGGAGTTCCTTCTCCTAGATCCTCTAGCTCTCTCCAAGGCCTTCACTAGGTCTTCCTTAGGGGCTCTCTCTCTCTACCCTAACTTAGAGGATTCTTTCCTAATCCTTTAACTCACTAGGAACTTCCCATCAACTTCAAACTCAACTCCTTACTCTCCTCTTGGCTTTCTTGCAAGCATGGCTTCACAAGCCTCCTTTCACCCCAGTGGTGTCAACTTCCTAAGGTTGGGCTTTCCTACTTCCCTTAGGTCAAATTACACTCCTATGGATCCAACTTGCTAGACCCTTCAACCATTTTCCAATCGAGACCCACAAATCCAACTCTTTGGCCTTATTGCCTTTTTAGGTCTATTAGCCCTCCAAAACACTGAAAATATGTTGTTGCTTCCACAAACCCTTAACAACCCCCCCAAAAAATTGGATATTCTTTGTGGGTTTTTCCTCCCCTTGAAGATTTTCTAGGTCTCAATTCCTAATGGTGTCCGTACAATAGTTTTCTACCAAACCCCTAAAAATAAGGGTTTTGGAGACATGTAGACTGGTTTGGTAACTTGATATTCTTTCTTTGATCAGTTGGACTCCTCTGAACTTCTCCCTCCACTAGAAGGTCTGCACCACATTCCTCCTCACTTCTCCAAACTTGATTGGCTCATACCAATCAAACTACAATCTCCATTTCCATTATCTTATTCAGTTACCCTAGCCAGAATGCTCACCACTCGCCTAGGGCCTGAATGTTCTCGAGCCTTCCCTGCACTCACACACTCCAAAAGCCATATCTACATAGTATATACAAGGTCCTAGTGGATTCCAAGTTCTCATGGAGTTTGAGCCACGAGACTTCCAAAGAAACCCATTATTTACATAACTGGACCAAAGCTGGCCAGTGAACTTGCAAAACATAAATAATTTGACAAAGCTTAACCAGAATGTACAAAATAACAAACTAACACCACAAAAAGCTTGGAAACTACATTAAAAACACTATCCAATCATTCATTCAGTCCATTCAATCTAATAAAGTGATGGATGATGGCTCTGTCACAAATTTACACTATAAATTGGTTCTTCCTTTCAATCAGTCCTTACAATATGAGAACTAACTGAAAAATTAGGGTTGGATTCACCTTATATACTCTTATCCCATCTATCTGGACCATTTGGTCAGGATTTGGGCACCTTAATAGTCAATTCCTAAAATTTAGGAAATGTTGTCATGACAACTTTAAAAGTTGTCATCATAACTTTGACAACTTTTGTCAAAATTGCCATTTTCACAACTTGAGTGTCCTAATTGGTTCTAAAATTTACAAATTGACCTCAAATGGTTAGAAAACAACAAAACATTAAAAATCTTCCCAATTTGGGACTTTGGTCAACTCTTTGACTTTTGAGTTGACTTCTAGGCCTTAGACTCCTAGAATCAACTAGACTCAAACAACACAACCCTAATCTTTCCAAACCAAAGCTACACCTCAAACACACACTAGGGACTTTATACTTAGTCCTTATTGATGGATGGTTGGCCAAACCAAACTACAAGCCAAAATTGATTAAGATCTTTCAATAGACCTTAAGAATGCTGCTGCACCACATTTTGTAAGAATTTTATGCATATATGTGCTGACATTGATGTTTTGTCATTGATGTCAACATATTCCTACTCTCTGAGACAATGTTCTTTTGATGTTCAATGAGATGTTTGGTCCAGTGTAGCTACTGTATTGAAGATTAGTGTATGTGGACATATACCTTGTGTTGATGGATGTCTGTAGTTGATTCATGTCAACTTACAGAGGTTAGCATGGTGATTTAAGTGATCTATTGGAATCTGTGTTGAGAATGGTATTTTTGGATGTTCAGTGGAGACAATGTGACAATATTTGGTTCAGTGAGGTTCAGTATTGCAATATTTTGGTATGTGGACCTATGTGGCATGTTTGGGACATTAATGTGTATCCTCAATTCAATTGGTTCATGATTTGAGGTGCAGGGCACCAAAGCTATGTCCTTCCCTAGGGTAGATTAGGATCCTTTGGGATCAGTTGGTAGAAGAGAAAAATATAATAAGCCCAAGTGTAAGATCTTTTGGCTCCTAGCTGCAATTATAAGCTAGGATGCCAAAATGATCAAATGGGCCTTTTCTTGCATAAAGATTATGATTTCTAGATTCTCACTAGGTTTAGGTCCTTAGGAAATGTTTTGAAGCCATTTGTGGCATTATGTAAGCCTAGAAGGGCCTAGTGTGCAAAAGTTACAATTTGGCAAAATTGTCAAAAATGTTGTTTGACAACATTGACAACTTTTCAAAAGTTGCTCGGTATAGTTGCAAAAGTTGCAAATTTGGTCCATAATGATTTGAATTGTAGTTATGACCATTGCAACTTGTATTTAAACATGTATGAATCCCATTCATGGGTTGGCAATGTTGGTACAGACTTTTGGAAGGGTGAACAAATAAAGAATTATGTTATTTTGTGTATAGTTACTGTGTTTTTCAAGTTTGTAGGTACTGTACGGATTGGTATGGATGAAAATCCAATTAATTTATTTTTCTTGACCATCTATCTAATCTGTGCCTTTGGTTTGAAATGAATTGGTTTGGTTTGGTGAGAGAACAGTAAAGTTCAAGGTCACTGGTTCTGCAAACCCCAGAAACTGAGGGCAAATTATTCATGGAGCCCTAAATTGCTTTTCCACCATGGAAAAAGCATGGCCCTTTGGGAAATGAAATTTAAGGGAACCATCTTGGAGATTCCTCAAGCATAGAAGAAAAGCATTCTGTTGGAGGGGTTTTCCACCCAGCAGCAAGTCAAATATCTCTATGTATTTGACCAGGAAAGTAGGAGATTAGGTGGACAACCAGTCTCAGTGATTGAAGTGACTTGGGGAATGGTTGGGATTGACCATTTGGAGTACAGGGAAGATTCCTAAGGGGTCGTGTTGGTTTCATGAACCCAATTTAAAGCCTTTGCTTTGTATCCAAGCCTGGTCTTGCCAATTAGGCCTGTGGACAGAGTAATAGTTTGATACTGGAGGAGTGAAGTCAGAAATCCATCTCTTGGGGTATGAAAGAAGAGGATAAAGGGTATCCTAAAGGTAAGGTGATTACCAAGTCACTCAGGGAATTTTGGATTTATCCACCAAAAATAGAGAAAGAAGGGCTGACTATCCTAATTTGAGTAGGATAGGTTGTGGGTGTTTAGGAACTCTAAAAGTGAGCGATTCCTAGTGTATTAGGTTAGGATAAGACCTTCCCACCATTTAATTGAATTCCCATACAGTTGGGTTAGAAATTCCTCATTTTGGAATATTTGAGGGAATAGATCCCTAAGGTCTAGCTTGAATCCAAGTTGTGATGAGTCCCTAGGAGTAGAGGGAGAGTTGTGGAATAGTAAGTCCACTCAAGAGAGGAGGTATAGAACCTCAAGGAGTTGTTGGATCAAGGAGAAGGTTTAAGGTAGGGATTTGAGGTTCTTCTAGTCAAAGAAGACCAATATAGGTTGTGTGGCTTCTTGCTCTGCATCAATTTGGAAGCCTGCAAGCATTTTTTCTTAATTGACATAAGTTATTGTTTTGTTCTTCAGGTTCAATTTAGAGATGCTGATGAATTCAAAGACTAGAATTAATGTGGATGTTTTTGAGGTTATTCACGATTCTTGTGGATGTTTCTAGATTGTGCTCTTATTATGTTGCTAGTTTGCATTGATCAAGGTGATCATATTTGGTGATTTCTAGTTGGTAAGTTCATGTTATTCATGTTCTTGTCCGACTTGGTGGTGTAACTTGTTGTGGGAATTTGAGGCGTGATTATTGGATGCTTAGCATGTTTGAGGATGGATTTAATGGTTTGAGATATGTCTTAGCTAACATGGATTGGTTCACATTAAATATTGTATCATGTATGACTGTAATTTTGTAATTTAGGTCCTTGGTCGAGTGAGGAAATTGGTTGATGAATTGTATAAATATAACTGTATCTCTTTGTGGATCATATGCGATGGGTGCCAGAGTGTGCGATGAGGTATGAGTGGAATTTTTAATTGAGCTAGAGGTGAGAAAATTGTATCTGTACTTCAATAGAACTGATCCAGGCATGTTTAAGATGATATTATCCAGTTCATGACTTATGAATTGTTGTCCATGATTGTTGTAAGGCAGTGAGACTTTCCCAGGGTTGAAGCCCTTATTTTTTTTAGCAGTGAGCTCTAGGAAGTGTACCTATTTGAATGTGCATTCCATTTTAATACCTTTAATAGGGCATAGTTCTTTTAACAGAGTACATAATCTTGTGGGTTCATCCCCACCGTGGTTTTTCCCTTGACCAGGTTTTCCACGTCAAAAATATTAGTGTTATGTGTTCTTGATGTGTTTTATATCGATGTTTTACTATTTATTAATCAGATCTGAAGCTTAAGGTTAAAAGGTTGATAAATTTTAAGTGTTGGTCACAATTGACTTACTCCCCTCTCAATGATGTGTTTCCTTATTTCTATCAATTAGTCACGGGGTCTTCACTGAAGAGGAAATATACTATCATGTGCATTCATATTGGGGGGTTTAAAATGGGCAAAAGAAGGGGAAATATATTGCCTAAATAG
>MU225858.1:2084740-2107415 GCA_018584345.1 Thuja plicata | reverse complement strand
TTGGAGGGGGGTGACAAAAAAAAAGTTTAAGGCAATATTTTTTGAAAATAGGGGGATTATTTAGTATGTCACGAATGCACATGCTATGATTCAGGTTCAAGCCCCCTTGTAATTGGTATCAAATCTAGTTCCTCTTTGGGAAGCTTAATCTCTTAAGGAGATTTGAGATGACTTTTAAGAAGGACAGTGCGAGATTTGATGACACTAACTATTCTATATGGAAAGGTCACATGGAAACACACTTGAGATACATTGGTGAAGAATATTGGGAGATTATTGAGTCGACATATGCTCCTCATGCAAATCTATCTATTGATACTCCTGATGAAAATAAGAAGGCTGAATACAACGTCAGATCAAAGGAAGCATTATTGAGCGCCTTGTCTGATATGAAATACACAAATGTTATGGAATTGAAAATTGCACATGAGATATGGAAGAAGTTGGAAAATTTGTATGAAGGTGATACCCATGTGAAGATAGCTAAGTTGTAGAGCCTAAAAGAAAAGGATGAGACATTGAGAATGAGTCAAGATAAAAATGTTACTTCTTACATGTAGAAGATGAATGAGCTTGTTTGGGGAATCTGATGTGCTGGTGGACAATTAGATGAGTCAAAGATTATTGCTAAAACCTTGAGATCCTTACCTCCTTCCTACAGACACAAGGTTGATGCTATTGAAGAGATAAGAACAATGAAAAATGTGAAAAGAGACATATTTATTGGTAAGTTAACTGCTTTTGAGATGAGTAAATTTGGTGATGCCCTTCCTAAAATTGTGACTGCATTCAAAGCTACTATTTCTAAGGATAAGCAGAGATATGCTCCAAGAGAAAGCTCTTCTAGAAGTACATCAAGGTATGCAAAAGAGTGGGGATAAATTGAAGAAGAAGAAAGAAAACTTGAATAAATTGAAGCCCTTATTGCAAAAAGGTTGCTTAAAGGTGCATGTAAGTATGAATGAAAGTTACCTCTTAAATGTTTTTCTGGCAAGAAGATTGGTCATTTTGCTTCAAGATGTTCAGAGAGAGAGCCTAAGAATTAACATAGAAAATTCCAACTTAGATATCAATAGAAATATTATTATGTTGATGAAGGTGTGATAGATGATGAGTTTGATGAAGGTGGTTCAAAATATTATGGATGGGTATTTATTGTTATCAAAGAAGATGATCCAATTCCTAATGAGACTACTAGTTGCATGAATGTAGAGAGAGCCCTAGCTGCACATGTTGAAAAGAAAGATGAATGGGTGATTGATAGTGGATGTTAAAATCATATGAATGGAGATAAGAATAAATTTGCAAGCTTGGAAAGGTATGATGGTTGATTTTTTAGATTCGGTGATGACACTCCTTGTTTGATTGGTGGTAGAGGTCTCGTCACTCTTGATGGTAAGAACAATACTGATGATGTTCTATATGTTGAAGGTCTAAAGAATAATATTTTGAGTGTTGGAAAGTTAGTTGACAAGGGATATGTGTTACAATGTGAGGTTGTTATGATTCATGCTAATGTCATTGATGTCAACATATCCTTATTCCATCCTTTTAGTGTATCGGTTCTAGTGGAACCAACTGGTTTGGTGTATTGGTTGATGTGCACCGATAGTCCATTTTATTTGGTTGAGTTTGTCACTAACATGTTTCGGTGAGTTTTCTTTGTTGGATGCAACATATGGTTGTTTTGATCGATCCTATTTGGATGTGTATCCCTTCTATATTTTTGGTCCCAACTATGTGGATGTAATGTGCTGATCATATCCATTGGAATTGAATGCTTTGGAGATGGTGTAGCGTGTTGGATTGAGTGAGGCATGTTGTAATGCTCGAGGTGGTCCTCATTTCAATCCTTACGACCACAAGATTATCTTGGTGTGACCTATTTCAAATTATCTGGATGACTTGGTGAATTTCATGTTATTGCATATATATGAGTGTGGATTTTTGTTGTTGAGTGTGGTTGGGATTAAGGATTAATGTACATATCTATATTACTATAAGATTCATGTGTGATGATATGCGAAGCGATAGCAATTTTTTTTCCTATGTAGTAGTGTGTTGATATCGATAGTGGATTCTATCTCTTTTCATATTTTTGGCAGTGAGCCTATGTATCGATAGTGAGCCTTATTGTACCTATAGTGAGAAGTACCAATAGTGAGCCATTGTAAAAATCACCATACCGGTGTCACCTTAAAAGGTGTTTTACATTTCATGAGAATTATCTTCTCTGTGGTTTTTCCCATCCTAGGTTTCCACGTGAAAATCAGGGTGCTCTCTGTATTGATGTTTCTATGTTCTAAATGTTTGTATTTTATGTGCTTAACTGGAAAATCTAAAGTTGATAATACTATTGTTTATGAGTTGATCGACAAAAGAAAAGTTTTATATGTTGTGTGGGAATAACTGATTCACTCCCCTCTCAGTTATTTATCCTGTTCAACAATTGGTATCAGAGCTTGGTTCCTTGGTGAAAAGCTTAACCGCTTGAGGCAAATCTGATGACCCACAAATTGACTATTCCCTTATTTGATGGATCTAATTACTATTAATGGAAAGATCATATGAAAGGATACATGGTATCAGTTGGCTATAAGACTTGAAAGCATGTAGAGGCAAATTTGAGGCATTTGAGAAGTTCAAGTTATTTAAGGATAGATTTGAAAATGAGTATGGTAGAAAGATTAAATGTTTAAGATATGACAAAGGAGGAAAGTTTACATCTGATATTTTTGAAAGAGTTTGTGAAAAACATGATATTAAGAGACAATTTTTAGCAGAAAGAACACCATAATAGAATGATAGTGTGGAAAGAATAAACTAGATGATTCAGGAAGCAACAAGAACTATGTTGAAGGAGGCAAGTCTACCAGAAATCTATTGGAGATAAGTAGTACATACTATGGTGTATACGCTTAACAAAATTCTATATCGAAGGGAATATGTAAAGACTTCATATGAATTATGGCATGGAAGACCACCTTCAGTTAAGTACTTCAACATATTTGGCAGAAAGTGTTACATCCGGAAAGATGAAGACAATCTTGGGAAATTTGATAATAGAGTGGATGGAAGAACATTTCTAGGCTATTCTACAAAGATAAAAGTGTATCGATGCTATAATAAGAGACTGAATAAAATTGGGGAAAGCTCGAATGTGAAGGTTGATGAAGAATTTCAAAATGCCCCTGAGTGACAAATTGAATATAAATCTGATACAAATGACATAAGGAAAGAAGAAAAGAAAGAAGAAGATACTCAACTGACACCGACATCTACAACTAAGAAACCAAGGTATGTTCAGAAGAATCATTCAAAAAATCAGATCATTAGAGACAAGAATACAGGAGTTGTTACTAGAATTAAAACATCTCAAGATAATTCTTTGTTGTGTTTACTGTCAGAGGTTGAACCTAAGACTGTAACAGAAGCTTGTAGTGATCAGAGTTGAATTAACACAATTAAGGAAGAACTTAGTCAGATAGAAAATAATCAGACTTGGGAATCGATGCCTAGACCAAGAGACAAGAATGTGATAGGAACAAAATGGGTTTACCAACATAAGTTAGATAAGAATGAAAAATTTGTGAGGGACAAAGCAAGATTGGTATGCAGGGGTTACTCACAAATTGATGGTATTGACTTTGAAGAGACTTATGCTCTTGTTGCTCAAATGGAAGCTATTAGGATGTGCTTTGCATTTGTAGCATTCAGAAGATTCCAATTTTATCAGATGGATGTCAAGTCCATGTTCCTAAATGGATAATTGAAGGAAGAAGTGTACATTAAGAAACCAAAAAAGTTTAGATTAAGAACAAACTTTCTCTGCGTTTTCATCTGCCCAAGCCATTGTTAAATTTAACGAGGAGCCAAAGAAAAATTGTACCTCCATTTCAAAGAGTTGGCTTTAAGTTCCTCACTTGCCCAAAAGGATGAAGAGGGATCATGTCCAACCCTACATATAATACCTCATGGTTATTCTTCATAGAGTCAAGGGATCTCTCGAAGCTTCTCTATTTTCAGAATGGATGTAATTTTATGTCCAAACTATTTTGGAAGGCGGGCAATTTATGGATTGGGCAGAACTAATTGCCAGTTTGTTAAAGGAGCAACTCAATATGTCACAACTGGCTGGCAATGATATCTTCATGTCTTTGTACCTTATGTATTGTTTGGCTTGCATATGGGATTTAAGCAGAATTCTGCGAGAACCATGGTCAGATGACATGTGTATTTATGAGTACCGCCCTATGTTGCAGAAGAAGAATGTGCTAAATGATTACAAGATTGTCCATGATGTTTTTGTAGGGAAGATGTGTTTTGAGTTAGCAGGTCACCCACCAAAATGATTATCTTTAGAAGCCTATAATATGCTAAAGAAATTCGAGAGCTTCTACATTCGGTTCTCCCTCTTCACTTACATTAGAATCGACGGTTTTGAAGATGAACCCCTCTAGCTGCCAAGATATACTTTTGATTGTTTTTTCCTGGCCGAGATATGTAGACAAGTCATAGTGGTGTTGAAGAGATTCCTCCCTGAAGAGAAATGTAAGCTTCCTTTCCCCATTAATTTGGGCATATTTACATGCAAATCTTTGGATGATGCTTTAAGTATTGGGAGTGATCATCATGGTTATGGTTTTAAAAATTATGTTCAAAGAAGAGGCTTTGACAATGGATTTTCTTATGGGTACCTGGGGATTAAGGCTCATATTTTTCCCACACCTCATCTCGAAGAATTTTGGCAAGATTTGAGAGATAAGCATGAAGTGATGAAGATATAGAATAATAGGTTACATGTTCCTCAGATTGTTTCCATGAGGTTGAAAATGAACGTTGAGGGAATAGAATAAGATGGTTCAGATTTATTTGAACTAGAATTTGAGAAACCTAAATAACTGATTATGTACACTATCGATTGGGAATACACTAAGGAAGAAAGTTTACAATCAAGGGCTAAGAAGGTGTTTCAACTCATTGAGAAGTGGTTAAAAGCGAGAAAAGAACTAAGACAACCTAGAACAGTAATAGAGGAGTCTATGGCGACTCTTTTTTCAACCCTTGCTTCTAGTTATAATATTTCTAATCCTATGGATGATGCAGGTTCAAGGCAGAAATAGAGCATAAAAAAACCCCATAGTTAAAGAAAGGTTCAAACTCTTGCTGCTATTCATATTCCTCGACATACAAAGTTGAGAACAAGGTCTAAGAAACCGAATCAGATGGCTGCTCCCAACACAGAGATTATAGACCTAAAATAAAATAAGTCAAGGGCGGTAGATTTCAACATAGAAGATGATGAACAATTGGGGAAAGATATCTTTGAGATTGAAGATGTTACTCTGGATACCATGGATACTCCTAAAAAGATAGCCAAGGCCATTCCCATAACTGAAGTTACGCCAAAATGGTTGACTTCATTAGTGAACCAAAAGCGTAGCTTGGTTCCTATCTCGGTGCCTATCCAAGATGTGGTTAGTAAGTATGTACAAAAGGTTCCTAAATCCAAGAAGGCAAAGACTACATCCAGAGTGTTCGCTAATGCTAAAACTGGTAAATGGTCTACAAAGGTAGCTACATATAAGCTGAAAGGAGTACATGATCTGGCAGTTGAGGATTTCAAAGTGACAAAGATTGAACTAGGAACCATAGATCGCGTGGGTCATAATCACATGTTCAAGGAATCCTCCCAACAAATGCTACTCGAGTCTTGGAGAGACAACAAGGAGAGTAAGGAAATGAAACAAAATATCCTTAATATGGCGCAGTTCATCAATTCTATTTGCAGTTTCAGTCTGCTTCCCATAGCACAATCCCCTCAGTCTTTTGACCCGAATTCACCAGAAGGAAAAAGTTGGCTGAACAAAATACAGAGGGGAGAGGCTCTGATCTCTTCTACTGATGAATGTATTGAAGGTATAATCAAGGCTGGTAAAAAATACATAAAGGATTCCCAGGATGCAGAAGCCCTTGTTGGAGAATTGCAGACCCAACTTCAAGTCTGGAAAAAAGAGGAGCACAAATAGGTTATAACTATGTCTCAATTCTTGCATATTGACAAGTATGGCGTCACCAAGTTCTGCACTAAGAAAGCTTTGAAATAGATTGATGAATCCATCTTCTTCATCGCAAGGAAGAACATCAGTTGGCTAATTTACACTCTAAGGGCCATCGTAAGGGATACAAAAGAATGGAAGAATGAAGCCAAAGAGATGCAGAGGTCCATGGTCAATGAACTTAAGGTGATTAATTACTCTCACCTGTACTCAGCAAGCCTTGATGATCAGGAATTGGAAAATGCCTCGAAAGCATTTGAGAAGGAAATGTATGCTATCAAAGAAAAACCAAATCCGAAGGTGACAGATTTCATCCAAGTGGAAAGGATTGAATCTTTGTTCTACCTATGTGTTGACCAGCTTCTTAGCCAAGTCAAAAAAATTAAGAAGTTGAGGTGGGAGAAAGAGGCATCGAAGACCCGGATCCTAAATCTCAAAGTCCCACATCTCCCAGTAGCGAAGGAATTCGTAGAGGCTTACAAGGAGTGGAGAGCTGCATGTGTCACCACAGAAGAAGAAGATAGTAGCAATGAAAAAGGTGAATTTGTAGCTGACAAGGAATCCGACCTATAGATTTAGCCATTCCTTATGTTTTATTTGTTTTTATGTTGAACTCAGATGGATATGTGGCCCATAACTGTTACTTCTTTTGTAACTGATGGAACTGAGAGGTCAGGTTTTCAGGGAGACGTTGCCTAAAACTATAAATGATATCAAGTGAACTATGAAAAGGGGAAGTTAGGATTAAGTTTAGAATAGAATTTTAATTTCTACATAAAATTTAGTGTTAGAAGTCTATGATTCGAAGAACTATGATTTTTCCTGTGTTGCATCAATATAATTTGAACATATGAAGCTGTTCTAAATCTGTGTTATTTAGAACGAATGGATGATACATTTATGTGTGAGTGTTAGTTCATTCTGTTTGTTCATCTTGAATGGTTCTTTGATGATTATGTTTAGTTTTTTTGATATCTTCAGTTCTATTTTAAGAAGTTCTTGGAAAATATTGCTAAGGGAATTGTGTTTTCAACACTTTTAAATTCTCTAAGTTTTAGTTCATTTATTGTTTGAGCTCATTGCGTAAGAACAATTGTAGAAGCTTTCCATGCTTTCTGGTTAAAATCTAAAATAACTCATAAGTCAGGATATTCATTGGAAATCTAATAGGGAGTTGTACCTAAGTGAAAATTCAGAGGGAAGCGGTCATTGTACGCTTGCCCAACTATTGTAACTATTTGTCTTTCATATGTGGTTTATAGAGTTAGTGCATGCATAAAAGATATTTGCAAAGAATGGAAAATCTGTTTACCAATAGATTTTTGGTGACTCTACTAGGGATCTGATACATCAAAGACCTTTATTTGAAAAGAGTAACTATGTCCAAAGATGGTCTTACCCCATAATGATGTCTTTCAGTTTCTACAACCGAACCTAGGATTTCAAGATTCTCAGGAATATATCATTTCAGATTTGAACTCTCAGCCCTGGGCATGTTGGAGGAGTAATAAGAAATACCAACAAGTTTTGGAAATTTTAGAGGGAGAATAAGAAATCAAGGAATTATTTAGAGGATTTCCCATAGGACAAGAATGAGCAGTATTTGAAAGGTTAGCCCAATTCCCTCCTAGGATTTAAAAAAAGAAGTAATACTGGATCCCAAGAGATTTACTCAGTTGCAAGCAAGGCAAAGATTGGTCAACCTCAACTTAGAGGCTCTCTAGAGGTTAACTGGTTCACTTTATTTATCCCTTCTGAAAAGATCCAAGTGTGTGCCACCACCACCTAAACCTCTTGGTTCACCCTCGTTCCATGCCTTAGTGTTGACTAGAATTCCTACTCCTTTAAACATCAACCCAGTCCTCCTCATCCTCAATCCTATGGATGCGCAACCTTGGGGAGCCATGGTAGGTCCTCTTGTCATAGACGCTTATCATGCTTTACCAAAAGGGACCAGAGACATCCTTCCTAAGTTCAATGGTGATGATAAGATTTCGGTAGAGGAGCATTTCAACTCTTTTAATGCGGCCACTGGAATTTTATCCATTCAACACAAAGATGTTGCTATTAGTATTTTTGTTCAAACATTAACTGAAGGTGTGGCGGAATGGTTCAGTCACCTTCCTGCTGGTTCAATAACCGACTGGGCCATTCTGAAAACAACTTTTGAAAATCGCTTCAAAAGTGCTGATGATGAGCATTCTCTATTGGCACAACTCACCGAGATGAAGAAAGAGATTCAGGAGCTGATGAGAGATTATGTGGCCCAGTATAACAAGGTGATTCATAAGATCCAAGTTTCCAAGAGACCCACAACCGATAATCAACAGTATTCTTTCATGAATTCTATGCCTCCCGACATTGGTTTTCACCTAAGGAGGAGTAGGACGACAAATTTAGCTGCTATGCAGACAAAAGCAATAGAATTGGAGGATGATTTAATCATAGTAGGAAAGTGGTGCAAGGAGGTTCAAGTCACTCAATCCCAAACCTCTACGTGCTCTTCTCATATTATTGTTCAAAGGCTGGTGAATGATATTATAGCTCTGAAGAAACAACTTCCCAAGCATAATTCTTCTTTCCCTCCAATGTACCAAGATACGAATCGAAGGCAGCCCAACCATTTCCATGGTAAGACTCCCCTTCTTAGTTCAGGTCAATAGAGATTGGTGCTAGAGGCCACACCTCCTAAAGATGAGGTCATGTGCTCCTTTCATTTGACTACAGATCATGATGGTGATACCTGTCCTGACATGATTCGACACCTACAAAAGGAAACTACTAAGGATACACTGGGTGATTTTACTGAAGAAGAAATGAGTCAAGAGAGACCTGACCACTCCGGATCATTCTACCTTGAATATGAATCCGATTTGGAAAGGGGTGGAGATATATTGGTCACTTTTGAGGACCCTTCCTATGCAGTGCTCACCAAGAATTAGAAGTCACCAAAGTACACTTCTTCGTCTACCGATAGTTTTCAAAAGGGAAAAGATCCTGTAAGTAACATTTCACCTTCTAGCTCTAAAACTATAGATTTCAAAATCTTACAAAAGGGAAATGAAATCCCCCAAATTTTCCACCATCCAAATCTCACCGACCTAATTTTGAGGTTAAACTTCAAGGAACTAGATAAGTTAGTTAAAAATGTTAAGGGTGAACCCATACACTCCCCTCAAGTGAATCAATGTGTGAGCGAGAAGGTCCTTAGTACTCTAGATTCCCTTGTTCATCAAGTTAACGAGTCTGGTTCATCTCCTACAAAGACTACTACCTTCTATGAAGAGGAAAGAAAACCCGACTCATTCTACATAGCCTTGCTCCTAAATGGACACAAATTGAGAAATTATATCATATAATCTAGTGCCTCAAAAAATATTATGCCTTCATTGGTTTCTAAAGCCCTAGGCCTAATCCTCACCAAATCCTTTGGAAGACTTTATTCTATGGATGACAAACAAGTTCCTCTCATTGGACAGGTGAAAGATGCATAGGTCGTCCTAGCAAAATATCCAGACAAGAGATTGAAATTGACAATTCTAGTATCCGACATAGCTGCGAGCTATGGTATGTTGCCGAGTCAAACTTTTTGCAAGAACATCGATGGAGAAATCAAGATGGATTGGTCTGAAGCCATCATTCCCATGGGAAAAGGAAGGGTTAAGTTAGAACCTAAGGCAAAGAACAAGTATACAGTCTTCCCATCAGATGATCCAAAAACTTAGATATTATTTGAAGAATGTGAATTCAGGAACTACCTAATTCTATTTGATAAATTTCCTTCTAGTTAACCATGTTCACCTGAAGAGAAGACTCAAATTTGGGATGTGGAGTTTGATGACAGTTGTTCAAATTCAAGATCAGGAGCTAGAGTGGTATTAAGACATCCAAAAGGATAATGTTTTCCTTTCTCTTTCAAATTGGATTTCAAAAACAAAAATAATACTACAGAGTATGAAGCCCTGCAACTGGGACTTAAGGAAGCCAGGTCCAAGGGAGTCAAAATAATCATTGTGAGGGGCGACACTAAACTGACCATTAAACAAGTTAGAGGCCAGTATATAGTTAATAATGATCATCTAAGGCACTATAGGAATGTGGTCTGGAATGAATTCAAAGCTTTCAACGCTTTTTTAATAGAAGCCATGCCAAGGAGTATGAATTCTTGAGTGGATTCATTGGCAGTCTCGGTGTCTCTGTTACTCCCTCATCCAAATTTTAAAATTGACACTTAGAGACGATATACACACCGACGGTGCTAGATAATTTTGGACATTGGTAGGTGTTTGAGGATGATGCTTTCATCAAGGAGTTCATGGCGTGTGTCAAATTTTTTGCTGCTACCTATTTCGAGGGCTCAAATGAAGAAAGTAGGAAGTCCTCTAAAAATACGCAAACCATAAATGAGGTAATTCAATTGAAGGGGAATAAAATATTTAAAGGTTTGGTCTCTCTTGATCAACTTTTCTCAAGAAAGGATGATAGTCTAGTCTTTAAGAAAAATTCACATTCTGAGACTCTAAAAGAGTGCGACAAGATAAATATTGGGACCCTAATAGAACCAAGGTGGATTTCTGTGGAGAAATCCTTGTCACTCTAGGAGAAATTGTTTTTACAACACCTTTTGACAAGTTACCAAGATGTTTTAGCCTAGAGCTACGATGATTTAAATTATTTTAGAAAAGGAGGTTTCCGCCATCACATTCCCCTGAAGACGAGATCCACGCCTTTTAGATAAAAACTACACAACTATAACCCCAAGGTATCAGGAGCCATTCTCAGAGAGGTTGACAAAATTTTGAAAGCCAGGATTATTTACCCCATCCACCACTCGACATGGATTGCAAACATGATCCCGGTTAGGAAGAAAAACAAAGAAAAAAGGATCTGTGTGGACTTTCACAACTTGAACCAAGCTAGTTTGAAGGATAATTACATGTTTCCAAATATGGAGCATGTCCTGTAGACTATTGTCGGTTCTGAGATGATATCTATGTTGTACGGATTCTCTAGTTATAATCAGGTCAGCATGGCGGAAGAAGATAGGCACAAGACAAATTTCACTATACCTTGGGGAAACTTCACCTACAACAGAATTCCATTCAGACGGATAAATGTTGGAGCTACTTTCCAAAGAGTGATGGAATCACCATTTTTTGATCTGAAGAATAGAATCATCATGATCTAACTTGATGACCTAACCATTTACTCAAAGAGGATAAAACATCATCTCTGGGATCTGGAGAAAGTATTGCAGAGGTGTAGGGAGCACGATATTAATGAAATTAATTTTCCATTAGTATACAAAAAACACTTTCAGTAAGCATACACCCAAAGACAGGACAAGAGAAAACCGAAGATCAGATAGAAAGAGATCACGAAAGATGACTGAGTGCAAAGAGAACCAACGACACAACTTAGTGTGTAAACTGAAAATGCAATGATAGAAAGATAAAGAGGAACCTGATAGAGGAACCCAACATGCAAGATATAGTGAAGACTGAAAAGATAGTTAAAGTGAAACTGGCATAACAAAACCGAAGGACAGTCATAACATAATTGATAGACAAAAATCAAAAGTCAATTGCAGCCCGCAAAAAGTGGATCTGACTTCCACGTCAGATAAAGAAAGCTTATTCTATTTATAGGATATTGATTTGTTTTAAAATCTATTTCTTTAGGGACAAGAAACATGAATGTAAGTGCTTTAATTAGTCTAACTGATTCAAAACACATAGACTAGGAGATCTAGGTACAAGTTGTAAACCTGATCTTAGAGTTAATATTGTTTTTATCGAAACTTGATGTTTTCAATCCATCTTGTAAATAGATGATGCAATCACTCATTATGATGGATGAAAAAGGATGTGAATAGAGAGGAGAAAATGAATGAAGCCAACAAGCACATCTATGGATCAAATTGAGAGTTTCAAGAACAAGAACAAGAACAACAAAAGGTGAATTTGGTTATTAGAACCAAGTACAAAGGATAGCGAGAATTAGAGGTATTATTCAATCACAATTAGGTGATAATATTTTTCATGTAAACTAAATTGGATCTATATCAGTAATAGGAGATTGCATTTACCAGGTCAATTTGTAATTTTCTATGGTTCTAAAAAGTGGAACAAAGTGTAAAAATCCTTTCAAGGAAGGTGGATTTAACGACCCAACAACAAATCTCTTAACCAAGTGCACACTCAATAATGTTTCTAAAGCCCTTAACAAAGTAGACTTTAATAGGTCTCCAACGATACTCTTAATAGGCTAGATCATCAGATGTGATCAAATTGTAAGCTTTAACCGACCCCTTCCAATCTGTAGATAGTGAAGATTTTGTGGGTGCCATCCCCACCAAAATTTTTACTTCCTAACAAAAGTTTTCTACGATATCATATCTTGTGTTATGTTTCAGATTACTTTCATGAATTTTTCTATGGATGTCACATGTATGTTAATGTTATGAATTTATATAACTCACATCAAGATAGTATAGATCAGATTGAATGGATATACAATTGATTACAAAGGTTAATTGATTAAAGGATACAAATTTTTTAGAGGTACTAATTCACCCCTCCCCTCTCAGTACATACTTCCCATTAATCCCAATAGGTATTTCACTCAATCCTAAAAGTCTACATTTTGTGTCACAAAAGGTAAGCTATTGACTCATATAGTTTCCCATGAAAGTATCATGATCAATCCCAAAAGGGTAGAAGCGATTCAGCGGCTCAGTCTTCCATCGACAAGGACTGGCGTAAAGTCTTTCTTTGGACAGATTAACTTCTTGAGGGCCTTCGTACCAGACTTCTCAGAGATAACAAGGCATATTGTAGGGTTTATGAGAAAGAAACAGACCTTCAAATTGACTAAGGAAGGAAAAGGAGCATTTGAGAAGATTAAGGCAGCGATAGCATCTGCTCCCACCTTTAACTACCCAGATTACAAGAAAGGTTTCATTATTTACTGTTATGCTTCAAAGCACACCTTATATGGTATCTTAACTCATAAAATTGAGGTTGATGATGAAGCACCCATCGCCTTTATGAGCACACTGTTAAAGAATCATGAAACCAAATACACGCCAATAGAGAAATAGCCTTTTGCCGTAGTCAAAGTAGTCAAGAATTTCAAATTCTATATTTTGCACTCACATTCCACGGTGTACATCCCTGAGACTGAAGTTAAAAGTTTACTCAATCAACAAGAAGTGGTAATGAATAAGGGGGCCACTGGGTAACTAAGATTCAAGAGTATGACCTAACCATTAAACCAACCAAACTAGTTCAAGGAAGGGGGCTATGAAAACTCATAGCAGAAGACACACTAATGACAAAAAACCCCATGGATGAATCTCCCCATGCATTATTGGTAATTCTAATAGATCCTTGGTTCTATGACATAGCATATTACCTAACATATGGAGAATGCCCTGAGCACTTTTCTCCCAAAGAGAGGTGTAACCTGAAGTTGAAGGTGGAAAAGTATGTGATTGCTGAGGGTACCCTGTTCAAGCAGGGATAGACAACACATTTCTCAGGTGTGATAATAAGGATCAACAAAAATAACTGATGAGAGCTTTCCACGAAGAAGCATGAAACAAACACTTCTCTTCCTTAGTCACAACTTTAAAAATTCTCAGAAATGTCTTTTATTGGCTGGGCATGTTCAAGGATACTTACGTTAATGTAAAGAATTGTGAAAAATGCCAATTGTTCACAGGGAAACCTCAACTGGAAGCTTTTCCTTTGAGACCGGTTGTTGTGGATGAACCTTTCAAGAAATGGGGCATATACTTTATAGGACCGATGAAGCCTCACTCCAGCACTGGGCATATGTGTATTTTGAAAAAAATAGACTACTTCACGAAATGGGTAGAGGCCATCTCGACTAAGAAAGCTAACAATCAGGTGGTGTGTGATTTCCTAAAAGAGAACATCTTGGTGCATTTCGGGGTACCCCAAAAAATTGTTGTTGATAGTGCCACCTATTTTTCGTCGCAGGAAATGGACTTGTTCTATTATGACCATAATATTAAATTATATCACTCATCTGATTATTTACCTCAGCGAAATGGACAAGCAGAGTCAAGCAATAAGAATCTGATTTTTATTATAAAGAAAATGGTTGATGAGAATGGTAAAAACTGGCATAAGAAGCTATATGAAGCACTCTGGGAAGATCAAATCACACCAAAGAGAGAAATAGGAATGGTTCCCTTTGAAATAGTATACATAATAGGTGCACGAGTGCCACTACCTCTAGAATTATCAGCGACAAAGTTGCAAACCACCATTGAGGGTCAAGTTTTCAAATATGCCCTGGAGAAAAGGACCATGTATTTACATACGCTAGAAGAGGAAAGGGAAGGAATGATTGATCAAATTTTTGAACATCAAATAAAAATAAAAAATATCTTTGATAAAAAAGCGAGGCCCCATAGGTTCATGATAGGGGATGAAGACTTTGGGAAAAAACGAAAGAGCCCAAAGGTTCTCATTGAAAGTTTGAGTCTTTTTGGAAAGGCACTTTTTGCATCATAGAGGAAATGGGACCGAATGCTTTCAGGCTGGCATATCTGGCTGGTGCAGTCTTACCATTTTATTATAATAGGAAAGACTTGAAATTATTCAAATTATAAGGCCCTAAAAGGTTAGTCTCTTGTATATAGTAGGTTTCCCTACTTTCCTAGGTTAGTTGGTTTTTGTTTGGTTGTGTTTTATTCCCCCCCTTTCTTCAGTTTTGCGAAACTAGAGAGTCTGAGTTCTCTACACTTTGGTAAAAGAGAAGTCCCCAGTCGGAGCCACTGTTAGACCCATTTTCAACCTGGTCTTCCTATATTGTTTTGGAGTCACCTTTGTTCAATCGTACACTTACAGTGTCCAAGTTATCTAGTGAATTCAATGTTCTCCCAAGATCACTCATATTCTATGTCTCCCTCTTGTCAAAATCAGTTTAGAAATGCAACCTTGGTCATTTTTTAGCTTCAATATAATGATTAGAGTCAAGTCGCTACATTTTGATGTTGTGTCTGAACACTCTTGAACAACTTTGAACCACCCCGAACCTATTTCAAGGCAGTTTAAAGTGGTTCAAGGAATTTTGGCAAGTGGTGGGGTCGGTTTTTGGTTATTAACTCTTCTAAGCACCTTTGAACTTGTTTGAAATGCGTTCTTCCGTGTTCACTGAAGTTCAAGGTACGTTTGAAATTTTTGAAAAGGAAAAGAAGATCATGGTGCAACTCAGCAGTGGGTCTCGATAGGACAAGTATTAAATGTAAGCCGTTGAAAGTTTAGGCGAAAAAAATCAAGGTGGTCATGTAATTATGACAAGTGATGTTTTTCACAAATTGTGCAAAAGGTAAATCATTAAGTGAAGTGTGCAAATGTCTAATCAAATATAAAGTGATGCCACACCATAGGATTTTCATTAAATGGGTAATAAAATCTTCTCTCCTCTTTTCTTTTTAAACTTAAGTTACCTTAAGTATTTCCTACATTCTACAACGCTTAAGAGCTAGAGACAGAGGTAAGATCGTAGAAAGATAAGAAATTGGCAGAGGTTTTTTGTAGGCAGGAAAGTGAGTTCACTTGTTCTCTTCTTTGTTTATTTTTAGGCTTTGATTATAGAATTTAGGATTGCAGAGCTTTCTTTTGTAAATTCTTTCGTAAATGCCATAAAGTCAGCTCTTCATTTATTTGGAAATCTTTTTATTTTAGCATGTGATGGCCCTGTAATTTCTGATACAAATTTAAAAGGGTATGATTTGGAGGGTTTAAAAACTTGTATAGTTGATCATGTCGAGGAGCCTTTCATAGTAGAAATTCTGGTAGCGGTCTTTTTGAAGCATCTGCCTTCCTTTCTGCCGTAGTGTGTCATGAATTGATTCTTGAATGCATTAAAAATTATGACAGTCGGACAGAGAGTATCCTGAAGAGAGATGAAAGTGTGTTGTTAAAAATTAATAGGGATATTGTGTCTTGCACCTTAAAATACTAGTACAAGATTTCTCTGTGTTTTCACCTACCCAAGCCATTGTTAAATTTAACAAGGAGCCAGAGAAATATCGTACCTCCATTGAAAAGAGTTGGCTTTTAGTTCCTCAAAGAAGTGGTTCACACTTGACCAAAAGGCTAAAAAGGGATCATGTCCAACCCTACATACAATACCTCATGGTTATGCTACACAGAGTCAAGGGATCTCCCGAAGCTTCTCTATTTTCATAATGGATGTATTTTTATGTCCAAATTATTTTGAAGGGCGAACAATTTATAGATTGGCCATAACTAATTGCCAGTTTGTTAAAGCAGCAACTCAATATGTCACAACTAGCTGGCAATGATTTCTTCATATCTTCGTACCTTATGTATTGTTTGGCTTGCGGTTGGGATTTAAGCAGAATTTTGTGAGAACCATGGTCGGATGACATGTGTATCTATGAGTACTACCCTATGTTGCTAAAGAAGAATGTGCTAAATTATTACAAGATTGTTCATGATGTTTTTTTAGGGAAGATGTGTTTTGAGTTAGTAGGGCACCCACCAAAATGATTATCTTTAGAAGCCCAGAATGCACTAAAGAAATTTAGGAGCTTCTACATTCAATTCTCCCACTTCACTTACATTAGAATTGGCATTTTCGAAGATGAACCCCTCCAACTACCAAGATATACTTTTGTTTGTTTTGTCCTGGCCCAGATATGTAGACAATTTGTAGTGGCGTTGAAGAGATTGCTCCCTGAAGAGAAATGGGAGCTTTCTTTTCCCATTAATTTGGGTAGATTTACACAAAAATCTTTGGATGATACTTTAAGTATTGGGAGTGATATTCGTGGTTTTGGTTTTAAAAATTATGTTCGAACAAGAGGATTTGACAATGGTTTTTCTTATGGGTACTTGGGGCTTAATGCTCATATTTTTCCCACACCTCATCTCGAAGACTTTTGGCAAGATTGCACAAATAAGAACGAAGTGATGGAGAGAGAGAAAAATAGTTTACAAGTTCCTCAGATTGTGTCCATGAGGTTGGAAATGAACATTGAGGGAATAGAAGAAGATGGTTCAAATTTGTTTGAGCTAGAATTTGAGAAACCTACAGAACCGATTATGTACACTGTCGATTGGGAAAACAATGAGGAAGAAAGTTTACAATCAAGAACTAAGAAAGTGTTTCAGCTCACCGAGAAGTGCTTGAAAGAGAGAAAAGGACTAGGAAAACCTAGAATAACAGTAGCCTAGTCTGTAGTGACTCTTCTTTCAACCCCTTCTTCTAGTTCTAATATTTCTAATCCCATGGATGATGCAGGTTCAAGGTAGAAACATAGCATCAGAAAACCCCATAGAAAAAGAAAGGTTCAACCTGTTGCTGCTATTCACATTCCTTGGCATACAAGGTCGAGAAAAAGGTCTAAGAAAGTGAATTAGATGGCTGCTCCCAACGTAGAGATTGCAAACCTCGAAGAAAATAAGTCAGGGGAGGTAAATTTCAATGTAGAAGATGATGAACAATTGGGGAACAATCTCTTTGAAATAGAAGATGTTACTTTGGATATCATGGAGACTCCTAAAAAGACACTTGAGGCCCTTCCCATAACTGAAGTTACACCAAAATGGTTGACTTCATCAGTGAATCGAAAGTGTAGCTTGGTTCTTGACTTGGTGCCTATCCAGGATGTGGTTAGTAAGTATGTAAAAAAGGTTCCTAAAGACAAGAAGGCAAAGACTACGTTCAGAGTGTTCATTGATGCTAAAAATGGGAAATGGTCTATAGAGGTAGCTACATATAAGACAAAAGAAGGAGTATAGGATCTGGTAGTTGATGATTTTGAAGTGACAAAGATTGAATTGGGAACCATGGATTATGCGGGTCGTAATCACATGTTCAAGGAATCTGCCTAACAGATGCTACTCGAGTCCTTGAGAGACATTAAGGAGAAGGAAATAAATAAAAATATACTTAATATGGTGCAATTCATCAATTCTATTTGCAGTTTTGGTCTGCTTCCCATAGCACAATCCCCTTAGTCTTTTGACCCGAATTCACCCAAAGGAAAAAGTATATTGAACCAAATACAGAGGGGCGAGGCTCTAATCTCTGCTACTTATGAATGGATTGATGGTATAATCAAGGCTATTAACAAATACATCAAGGATTCCCAGGTGGTTTACTAGGATGCAAAATCTCTCATTGGAGAATTGCAAAACCAACTTCATGTCTGGGAAAAAGAGGAGCACAAATGGGTTACAACTATGACTCAATTATTGCATATTGACAAGTATGGCGTTGCCAAGTTCTGCATTGAGAAAGCTTTGAAATTGATCAAAAAATGTGTCTTCTTCATCGCAAGGAATACCATCAGTTGGCAAATTTCTACTCTAAGGGTCGTCGTAAGGGATAAAAAGAATGGGAGAATGAAGCCAAAGAGATGTAGAGGTCCATGATTAATGAACTTAAGGTGATTAATTAATCTCACCCGTACTTAGAAAGCCTTGATGATTGGGAATTGGACAACGCCTCAAAATAATTTGAGAAGGCAATGTATGCTATCAAAGAAAAGCCAGATCTAAAGGCCAAAAATATCACCCAAGTAGCAAGGATTGAGTCACTGTTGTACCTCTATGTGGACCAGCTTCCTAGCTAATTTGAGAAAATCAAGAAGCTGAGGTGAGAGAAAGAGGCATCAAATACCTGGATCCTAAATCTCAAAGTCCCACATCTCCCAGTAGTGAAGCAATTTGTAGAGGCTTACAAGGAGTGGAGAGCTGTATGTGTCACTATAGAAGAAGAAGATGGTAGCACTGAAAAAGGTGAATCTGCAGATAACAAGGAATCCAACCTCGAGATTTAGCCATTGCTTATGTTTTATTTATTTTTATGTTGAACTCAGATGGACATGTGACCCATAACTATTACTTCTTTTGTAACAAATGGAATTGAGAGGTTGGGTTTTCAGGGAGACCTCTCGGTTGTCTAAAACTATAAATGATATCGAGTGAACTATGAAAAGGGGGAAGTTAATATTATGTTTAGAATAGAATTTTACTTTTTGCATAAAATTTAGTGTTAGAAGTCTGTGATTTGAAGAACTATGACTTTTTCCTGTGTTGCATCAATATAATTTGAACATATGAATCTGTTCTAAATCTGTGTTATTTAGAATGAATGGATGATACATTTCTGTGTGAGTGTTAGTTCATTCCATTTTTTCATCTTGAATGGCTCTTTGATGATTATGTTTTTTTGTTGTTGATATCTTTAGTTTTGTTTTAAGTTCTTGGAAAATATTGTTAAGGGAACTGTGTTTTCCCCGCTTTTAAATTCTCTAAGTTTCAATTCATTTATTGTTTGACCTCATCGCTTAAGAGCAATTGTAGCAACCTTGCAATATTTCTTGTTACAAGCTAATATAAGTCATAAGTTAGGATATTCATTGGAAATCTGATAGGGAGCTGTACCTAAGTGAAAATTCAGAGGGAAGTGATCATTGTACGCTCACCCAAGTGTTGTAACTATTTGTCTTTCATATGTGGGTTATAGAGTTAGTTCATGAATAAAAGATATTTGTAAAGAAAGGAAAATTTGTTTACCAACACGACTGTAAGTTGAGTAAGGAGGACGATTCATCGAAAGAGGATGCAACTAAGTACAAATCAATGATTGGAGGATTGTTGTACCTAATTTCTACTAGATCATATATCATGTAAGCAGTATGTTTGGCAACCGGATTTCAGCAAGAACTGAAAGAGTCACATGTTATGGAAGTAAAGAGAATTTTTAGATACTTGAAGGGAACAAAAGATATGGGATTATGGTATCTGAGAGAATCATATTTTCCACTGACAACATATACAAATGAAGTTTGGGCAGGTTATTTGGAAAATAGGAGTATCAGTGGCAGAGCATTGTTTCTTGGCTCCTAGTTAGTTTCTTGGTCAAGCAAGAAGCAGGATTTTGTAATGCCATCTACTGCTGAATTAGAGTATATTGAAGAATCCTCATGTTGTACTCAGGTATTATGGATGAAGCAGACCTTGAAGGATATAGGTGTTATTTTGATGAACCAATTTCTATCATGTGTTATAATACAAACGCTATAAGTATGTCAAAGAATCCAGTAATGCATTCTAGAACAAACATATTGACACCAGATATCACTTTATCAGAGAGAAGGTTGAGGAAGGTGAAATTAAGCTTAATTTTGTGCCCATAAAGGAACAAATAACTGACATATTCACCAAATCTTTGTACAAGGATACTTTTGAGTATCACAGGGGGAAGCTAGGCGTTTTGCCCCTTCCTAGTATTTGCTAGATGCACTAGTGTGTCTGCATTGGTCCAATGCTTTGCATTTCTATCTTGTTGGATCAGTGCCTCAAGGCTTCCTCATAGGAGAAAAACATGTTAGCAAGGGGGAGCCTTTTGTGCCTGTTGTTATTATTTTTAAAGGGGTTACAAAGTTGGAGAATGGTTAAAGTTTATGTGATTTGTTATTGGTGAATATTGCCATCAATGAAAAAGGGGGAGATTGTTATAATGTGAGGTTGATGTGATCCAAGTTGTTATCAGTGATGCTAATATATCCTTATTACATTCTTTTAGTGTATCGACTTATGTGGAACCGACTAGTTTGGCGTATTGGTTGATGTGCATTGATAGTCCGTTTACTTTAGTTTAGGTTTTCACAGGCAGGTTTCAGTGAGTGTTCTTTGTTGGATGTAACATATGGTTGTTTGGATCAATCCTATTTGAAAGCATATCTATTTTATATTTTTTTCCCATCTATGTGGATGTAACATGGTGATCATATTTATTTGAACATTCTTTGGAGATGGAGTAGCGTATTGGCTTGATCGAGGTATGTTGTAATGATCGAGGTAGTTCTTATTTCAATCCTTACCACAGTGGGAATGTCTTTGTGCAAGCTATTTCAAATTATCTAGCCAACTAGGTGGATTTCATGTTACTGCGTATATATGAGTGAAGAGTTTTGATATTGAGTATGGTTTGGATTAAGGATTAATGTCTGTATCTAGATTACTGTTAGACTCATGTGTGATGATATGCGAAGTGATAGAGAATTTGTGTTCTTGTGTAGTAGTGTGTTGATCTTGGTGGTTGATTCTGTCTCTTTTCATATTTTTGGCAGTGAGCCTCTGTATCGACAGTGAGTCTTAATATTATGGTAGTGAGTTTTATTGTACTTGTAGTGAGCAGTACCGATAGTGAGTCATTGTAAAAATCACCATACGTGTGTCACCTTAACATGTGTTTTATATTTCATGAGAATTAGCTTCTCCATGGTTTTTCCCATCCGAGGTTTCCATGTAAGAATCATGGTGTTATCCGTGTCAGTGTTTTGTGTTCTTAATGCTTACATTTTATGTGCTTAACCGACAAATCTAAAGTAGATAATACTATTGTGTATGAGTTGACCGACAAAAGAAAACTTTTATAACTTATGTGGGAATAATTGATACACCCCCCTCTGAGTTATTCAACCTGTTCAACAATATGTTTTGTAATTCAATAATGATAAATGTAAAATCTTGGGAAGTTCATGGGTAAAAGCACAATAATCTGTCACCCTTTTACAAAGGAAAAGGTTAACAACACCAAAACTGTAAAACTTCAAAGGCATAAAAGTCACATTTCTGTTGAGAATTTGAAGATGATGTAAACTGAAGAAATGTGTGAAATAGGATGAAATATATGCCTATAATTCTTTTTTTAAAAAATTGAACCAAAATTAATATATTTTTTGAAATTTTTAGGTATATTTTTCATTTCCTGAAAAATACTGTAAATCAAGGAGTTTACTTCCCGCCAGATCATTATAAGTAAAACATTGTTTTTTCCTCCAATTTCAGAATATGTTTTAGATGACATGTATAGCTAGTGCAGAAAAAAGAAAGAAGTATTTTTGATCTATAGTTTTCCCATTATAAATTTTCAAAGTCGAACTTACCTGAAATCAACAGTTTTTGTCTCCCGCCACTTTTCCCCTATCAAAACTATACCAAAAATCAAATAAATTACATATTATTGAAGATGACTCTCTTGTCTAGTGTTTTATATGATTTTTTTTTTTTTTGAATTAATTTATTATTTTTTTATATTTTCCAAATCAACGACTGCTTGACTGTTAAAATACCTACTTTCAATATTTTTTAATTAAAATAGACTATGTCTAATTAAAATACTATAATATCTATATGAGGATATTCTTGACTTTGATCTCTACAAAAGGGTATTTTTATATTTTTAAAAAAATATCATTAAAAAGACTAGGTGTTATTGAAACGTCACTTTTTCAGAAGTAATTTTATTTCTATGGTAGTTGGAATCAAAGTGGTATAAAACATACATTTAATAGACATTTCCAATTGGAGAATTTAAAGAGCGTATCTAACTTAGCTAGAATGAATATAGCTAGATATGTTTGACCAAAATTAATTTTTAGTTAGAAATACTAAAATTTAGGTCTTCTAAATTAAATCAATCAGATTTCCACAATCCATAAGAATTTACAATTTGATTTCTGGATTTGATTGTGTGTAGTTTTTAGCATCAACGTTTCGGATCACACTCCGTGATCCATCATCAGGATGAGAGCA
>MU225858.1:2058875-2079980 GCA_018584345.1 Thuja plicata | reverse complement strand
CTGCATCTTATTTTTACATTCCTTCATGCTCTTTGCTCTCATCCTGATGATGGATCACGGAGTGTGATCCGAAACGTTGATGCTAAAAACTACACACAATCAAATCCAGAAATCAAATTGTAAATTCAGGTCTTCTGATAAGTTCGCCTAAAAGGTGACAGATTATTGTGATTTTACCCTCATGTGTTGAGCTTGCATCAGGTACACAAACTAAAGGTAATGTATTTCATTTGAAGAGTGCTGAGAATTTATTCTTGATTGTTCAGATTGTTGATAGTTGGTTATGACATAAGAGATTGCGTCATGTGAATTTTGATAACATTGTGAAGATAAGTGCTACCAAGGTAGTGATAGATCTACCTAATTTTTTGAAGCCTGATAATGCTATGTATAAGGAATGTTAGATTGTTAAGCTAACTAGATTTACTTTCAAGAGAAAGACTTATTCTTTAAGTGGATTGTTAGATCTTGTAGATACTGATTTACGTGGTCCATATATAACTAAAAGTTATCATGGAGATAGATATTTCATGCTATTAATTGATGAATATTTAAGGATGATGTAGGCTACTTTCTTAAATAAAAATATGAAGCTTTTTACCTATTCAAGATTTTCAAGGCTATGGTTGAGACAAAGACACGTTTGAAGCTGAAATGTTTAAGATCCGACCGAGGTGGTGAGTTTACATCTGATGAATTTAATGCATTTTGTGAACATAGGATAAAGAAACAGATGTCTATACCGCATATCCCACAACTAAATGGTATTTTAGAGAGAAGGAAGAAAAATATTCTAGACACTGCAAGGAAAATCATGATTGAAGAAAATGTTATGCATGTGTATTGGAGAGAAGTTGTGAGAACTGCAGTTTATACATTGAACTTGGTACAAATAAAGCATGGTATTGGTGAGACTCCTTGTCAACTATGGTATGGTCATATTCCTATTGTGAAATATTCAAAATTTTTTGGAAGAAAATTATTTTATATCAGAAGAGATGAATATTTAGGGAAATTTTATCCTAGATGTGATGAAGGTATCTTTTGTTGTTATTCAACAAAGAGAAAGACATACAAATGTTTTTGATTAAGTGAAAAAAAAAGGTTTTGAAGAGAGATGAAACCCTTTACAATAAGGTCATGAAATATATTCAAAGAGAGAACACAACAAGAGACAAACCAAGACCAATAGGAGGGTTTTAATAGTAGGCTCCCCTAACTTGGAACAAACACATCATGAAAAGATCAAAAGCCACTTGGAAATATTGTGATTTTCCTTTACCCCCTTTCTTGTGGGATCTTTTAGATCTATTAAATTTTTCTACTTCAGCGGAGTTCCTCTAGCATCTTTCTGCAAGTTTTTTAGGCCTAGTTCCTAAACCCTATAATCCATCCTTAAACCCTTGGTTCATTTCATACAAAATACCCTAAGTCTCATGCATTTCTTATAAAATGGAGTTAATTTTCATTCCCTTAAGTCATTTATATCCCATGTGTTCAGGTTGTCATCAAGCGGGGCCACATCTTTATTATTTCCTAAGTCTTAGTGGGGCTTATGTTTTTATTTTATTCCCTAAGTCTTTGTCCCTGCAGTGAATTATTCCTTTTTACATCTATTGAGCAACTTCCTTTTCATCCAACGCTTGGCGTGATCCCTTAATTGTGAGATGCAATTACTTTATCTTTCAAGGTATCACACCGTGATGCCAAGTGTCCCTCCTTCAACAGCTAGTGGCATATCTCTTACACCGTCAGATCTATTTTGATCCATTGGTTGGCATTGTTCTGCAATCAACAAAAGCATGTCAGTTAAAACATTGTGGAAACATGACCGAGCACCACGTGGAAAGTGGCTACGATTTAAGAAGGGTTAAATATCCGTCAGATTTGATTTGATCATGCGGTTCGCGTGATATTTCTATGCAAAAGATGCAGTCTGTTTATCAATCACAAGATCACACCCTTATGCCACGTAGCAGTTGGTGGGACCGGGTTATGACTGCAGTTAAGTTAATATTCTGAAAGATCAAGGAAGATCTAACAGTCCACGCAAAGCCTCAAAGGGAAGGTACCAGTGTTTATTCATTAAGGCATCATGTCGTGATGCCAAGTGTCCTGCTGAGATCAAAGACGAAGGGAAGTAAAGGGACCGTCAGATCTTTTGATCATGGTGGGTGTGATCCTAAAGGTGTAGCATTTTTATCCATTGTAGATTCATGACTGAGTGCCACATGGAAAGGTGGCCAAGCTAAAGGAGGTTAATCTACAGTGAGATGTATCTTGATCGTGCGGTGGGTGTTAAGCTTCAAACAAAAGGTGATCGAGAGATATTGTTAGTGGCATTGCGACAAAGCAACGCATGTTCAGAAGATCGTTGGCTCACAAGTAACTTAAAAGGTGATCTATGACTATGTCTTAAAGTTTCATAAAGGTTTGAATCTTAGCCATCGATGGAGATTTTTGCGCCACCTGTAGCCGTTGCAACTGATTTTCAAATTTTAAATTATTTTCATCAGGGTTTCAAAGTGGTGGATTGTCTTATATGACTAGGCAATAAATTTTTCAATCTGATCTTCTGGGTCACATTTATGCAGTCCCAGGATGCTGATAGGATGGAAATCTAGTGGCTCAAAATGCCTTTATATTGTGAAGTCATGCTGTGGGGGTTTCTGACCAGATCTGAAAATATTATGTAACCTTTAGACGAAACCCTATCTTGTCTGCATTAATGTTGGATTTTCATCTTGAGGTCAATGGTGGTTGCAGATCATATATTACAAAGATGAAGTGAAGAAAGAAGGATTTCAACTTGATGACATGGTAGTTTAGTGGTTGGAGGAGTTATTGATTTGGAACTTAGTTGTTTTCCCTAACCCTAAATTATCCAAAGTTTGTTGCAGTCCTTATTTTCTATAAAGGGATTTCCAAGATCATTTAGTAAGGGCTAGAGAATTGGGAAAGTACAGGAAGACATTAAGCTTCATACTTATTTCCAGTCAGGGATATCCCAAATTTTTTTTTAGACTATATTAAAATAGAACATAAAGTTTTATGATCTTTTGCATATTATTGAAGGGTATATTTCCTCAGTCAAATTGATACAGAAACTTGATTCATCATACTTAATATAAGCCTTCTCAGATTTAAGTCTCTCCTTGGTATTTATCTTTTGAGTTGTGAGTTTTCTAAATCATTTCATAGAATTTGTTTATGCATATGTTCTTAGTCCTTAGATTTGATCTAGGATCAAATTAAATACTTTGGATATGACATAGGCTCATTTGGTTTGTCTATATAAGGATATTGTAAGAAGTGTATGGTCTGGGTTACTTGTGTTTATGGTTATGAGTCTTTTCCAAGTAGGTTGGTTTTAGTTTTTCAGTATTTACATTGAGGTATTTCTTAATGGATAAGGCACTAATCAAGAACTAGTATATTCTATAGTGATACATGTCTGATTGAGTTTGGCTATATTCCACCCTATTAAAAATATCAAAACCATCTTAAAGTTATTTCATGTTTTATGGTCGTTGGTTGTATGTTCCGCATGGTAATGAAGAGTCAATGAATGTCTGGTCAACATTTAATACTTTCTTACCATTATCTATTGTTTAAAATCTAGATTTATAAGAAGTTGTAAAGAGTTGTATGTTGAACTAGATTAGTTGTACCCGCCTTGCTTTTGCAGATCCAGAAGTGTAGAGGGTAGTCTTGTCCCTATAGTTGTTCCATTTAGCTTGAAGATCTTCCCATACTTGGACTTAACCACTCTTAAAATCATTCTCAAGGTATATTGGTAGATTTGAAAGCATAAACAATTTTAAACACCAACAAAACGGTGACTCTACTAGGGAGATGGACTATATTGTCATAAATGACCAGTAAGCTGATCATTGGAAGCATAGATTTACACTTACCTAGTTCCTTGTTTTTATCCGTGTCTTGTAAAAACCTTTATAGTATTCATCTTGGTTAGTGTTGTATTTTTCCCAAGTTATTTTGGGTGGCGACTTTGAGAAATCTCTGCAGCTGTGCTGAGTAACAAATATTATTTTATACACACTTTCTCAATATGAGTAATAGAAATACTAGATCTTGGGTGAAAAGATATCCTAAAGATATAGTGGAAGATGGACTTCCAACTACCTCCAGAGATGGTCAGCCAAGGAAGGAGAAGAATAACATAGATATTTCTCAAAATGAAAGTGTAAGGTAAGAAATGACAGTTTTATTTATAGTGGTTTATTTAACATAAAATACCATACATTTGAAATATTTTTATGGGGGTAAATAAGATGCTCTCCTTCTATCCTTAGATATGCAAATTAAAGATCCAAGTTGATTAACCCAAAAGGAAGGATCAATGCATAAATGCATCAACCACTTAGAAAAATAAATAAGGAAGGAAGATCTTAAGTACCCGGTTTGATTTGTTGATTTGAAAGTGTTTTAGACTTAGGTAGATTGATAACATTAATTGAATTGAATAGGAAAAATGTACCAACCTTAGAATATTGCAGATCTGAAGAATGCTGTTTTCTAAAGCCTGTGTTGAGTTTCTGAAAAATTTGAGACCGGATCTGGAATAGAAACGTAGAGACGAACAAAACACATAAATCTTTTTCTATTCTGAGAGAATTCTGATTTGTACCCTCAAGTCAATGTCATCATTGGCTAGAATTTATGATTGCATCCTAGGACAGAATCGACCTAAAAAGTCTCAGACTGAAATTCTATTTTTGGATCCCGGAAGTTTTCTGAAAAGGGTCTCTGAATCTCCGTCCCGATATGCTGTTATGAACATGTACCTGCAAGAAAAATGGTTTGTTTGTTGGGAGGAAGGGTTTTCCTTGATCAAACCCCAGTTTTGGAATTAACCTTAAATATTTAATTGAAATTGCATAAATAAACAAAGCAAATGAAACAATTCACCTTGCTCATGTAAAAGTCCTTGTGGAGGATTCAAATCCTTGAATCCACAAGTATGGATGCACCAAATGGATGTAGAATGTAGAATGGATAATGTAGGATATCTTCAATCAATTGCTTGTAGATATTCAACACCAATATTGAATGGGTCTTGAATTGGAAGAGGCTTGGAGGAATGTGGATGGAGAAATCTTCAACAAGAGAGCTCCATGGAGCTTGAATCCTTCAATGGCCACCAATGGATCTCCTTGATGAAAATGGATGCTTAAGAAGTGTTTGAGAATGGATGAATACTTCAATAGCTACTTGGATTGCTTCAAATCTTTCTTCTTCACCTTTTTAATTCACTCTTCAAGTCTTTGAAATTTCTTGCAATTATGCTTGATGATCATAGTTCATGGTTAGCAAGTCTTAGAGAAGATGAGAGGAAAAAGCTTCCTTTTATATGAAAGTAGTGCACAATCTTCTAGAGAGGCCGACATAGGAGAATTAAATTCTAATTGGACCCATGCCCCTAGAAGAGGACCTATGTTAAATATAATTTAGGATTTGTTGTCCCGAAGTCTGAATTAGCCGACCCGAAAGCAAGAATTAACTTTTTCCAAAGACCGACATCCAAAAACACTGAGATTCTGAGATTTCAACCCTGGGCCTGGAAAAGGTCAATTGTGACCTAGGTCAAGGTTGAGGTCAACCTTGACCTAGGTCAAGGTTGAGGTTGACCTTGACCCTGAGGTCAAAGTCCTAGTTTTTCAGTCTGGGGTGACAGAAATAGGTTGGAAAAAGTGGAAATGGGGTAGAACAGGGGGATAAAGCCATATCAAAGTCAGGAACCTATTCAAGGTGCTTGAAATGACCCCAAAACAATTACTCAGAAGGCTAAGCCAGTCTACCATGGAAATGTTTCCATTTTCCGACTATACATTTAGCCCCCACTTTAGCAAGAGTATGGACTCAATAAAAACTCTTGGTAAAGGAGATCATAAAGAATAGATAATATTATTGGAATCAAAAGGGACAAAGGAATCCTCAAGCCCCCAAGGGATTTAAGTATTTATCAACCCTAAGATCATGATAAGAGAGACATCACCAATTAAGGAGAAAGAGAAAGAGGGGTGGTTACCTCGCCCAATGAGAACTTATGTCCCATTGTGAACCATGCAAGGAAAAAGTGTAACTGGAAAGATGGATTTGAATTGCCTAGTGAATGTGGCTACTCACTAGTCAACCCATCAGGGAGATCCATTCTTAAGGACACCTTCTGACCTTAAGGGATCAAAACATTGTATATTGAAACTGGAGGGATCAAGATATTCGTGTAAATTTAAATTGGAGGGATCAAAAGATCCTAAAAAGTAAAATATCCATGCTTTAAGGATTAGTTTTTAATCCATGATAAAGGGAAAATTTTTTATGTTTTGAAAATATTTTGAACGTGTGTGTGCAAAAAGGTGAGTAGATTGTATGCCCCCACGTTAAAGTCATTGCTAACACTTTAACAGGAGCAATGGCTTTGATGGAAACATAAAAAATTCTACTGATTATGTTTCCACTACGAGATGCCCCCAAATAAAGACAAATTAAGGGAAATATCACATAAACATACAAAGAACATAGAAGAGATATACCTACTGTGGGGTCAGTATGATCATAAGATAAAATGTACATATAGATATGATATTACTGCAAATGTATTGACATCATTCCCCAAAGAAAGTAGAACTACAATCACAATGGAGGAAAGAAAAGTCAAGAGTTACGAAGAAGAGTCTTTTTGGACCACAACATGGAGACCAAAATGAATTAGTGATACCATGTCGCAGATCAAAGCAGACTACACAAGGAAAACATTTACGAACAATAGCACACATACAACATAACATGAAAACAACATATAGAAGAATAGAGATACATATAGAAGAATTATACAACAGGTTTGATTCCTTTATCACCTTCCACCAACAAAGTAACAAAGGCCGTATAAAAGAGTCTAACAAACATTTAGCAAACACATTACAGGAGAAGCATAGTACAACATGCAAATAAAAAAATGGCTACCATGAGGGATAAGCCAATCAGGTGCATCACCTACTCTCCCCATCTTGGTTTATATCATTTAGGGAAGATGGGTAACTTGCAAGAGGGACTATATCCAATATTGTAGGAATAATAGCCAGTTCCAAACAAGGATCCTCTTGAGAATCGCATTGCTCGATACTAGGTGTAATTGTCAATTGAGTTGAAAGCATATGAGGTAAATCAGTGTCAAGATCAATGGTCTCATATTCATCACTAAGATCAATAGGATCATCTAGAGTATCCTCCTCATCAAGATTAATTAAAATAGGATCTAAGATGCGAATAGGATCATCATACTCATTCATCTTAACATTATTGTGAATATTGACTTCTTCCAACACATCAGGCATAGGTTGATCAAAAGAAGGTAAATAATTTTGAAGAAAGAAGCATGGGCCCTAGCATTAGCTCCATGCTTCTTATGACATTCATTAGCAGATTTATTACATTTTGCTTTGTTTGACACATGAGGAGAACTAGGAGGAATAACCACTGATTCCTTCACAGGTTTTGTAAGAGGATTAGTATGATTCACAGTACGCTGAGAAGAAACACTGGGAGGTTGAGTAATAGAGCTAGTAGTAATGGATAAATGAGGAATAGAAGGAGTGGGAAAAAAACCATGGTTAAGATCTATTTGAGGTGTGCTTAACTCGACAATCTTGCAATGTTTATAGGCTTGATATGAATGAAAAAGGTTGTCAGGGTGAGGAGGACATGAATTAGGTAATGAGGGCCAAAATAAATCAAGAGTAGCATAATTTCTAGGCCTAGAAGGTTGATATAAACTATTATTAATCATTTTTACTTCTCCATTATGAATGAACTTAAGACATTTATGAATAGGAGAAGCAATAGAATGCATAGCAGTTATCCAAGGAAAATAAAATTTGACTTGAAATTGATTAGATGTAGGAAAAAAAATGAAGGTAGTATCTACAACCTTGCCATAGAGTTCAACATGAAAATTAATAGAACCAAGTGTAGGATAGAGAAAACCATTACAAGTTTGGATCCATGCATCCGATGGATCATAACAATCATGTTGTAGGGTTTTCATAGAAAGTTTTTCCTTAGTAATAACATTGATTAAAGATGTGGGATCAACAAGAAAACCATGTGTAGGTATCTTAGTGATCCTAGCATAAATATAAAGGGGACCATTGAGAGTCTTAATAGTCTCAGAGTCATCAAAGGTAATTGAAAGTTCCCGAGGTCGTTTATCCTTAGTTTTTTTTTGAGGTTTAGATGGAACTTGAAGTTGAGGTGGAGGAAAAGAATCTTGAATAATAGGTTGAGATGCAACAATGCTCTTCACATGATTAACAATGTGATTAAGATCATCCATCTTTGAATCATAAATGATATCCATAAAAGATGTTTAAGTGATGGTGTTAGTATCATGTGTAGGTAGAGGATTCGTATAGATTTGAAGGTTTTGATTAGGAGGAGAGACATATTTATTCCAATTACCATCAAAATTATCAATAGATAAAGCATTAGAATCGATTAAGTCTTGAACCTTATGCTTTAGAGAATAACATTTCTCAGTATCATGGCTATTATGGCGATGGTATTGGCAAAAATCTTTAGAATCAAAGGATTTTAAAGCTATGGTAGTAGGCAGGAGAGGTCGAATAGGAGACAAGGTAATCATATTAGTACTTAACAACCTACTCATAATGGAATGTAAATATTCAGAGAGAGGAGTAAACATATGATTCATATGGAAATAAGTGGATGTAGAAGTGGCATTGTGGGATGCAACAACAACTTGATCAACAACCACATTCATCTGTTTATTAATCTTGATGTAGTTGTTAGGTTTTTGAAATTTATTAGGATTAGGAGAATTGTCACTCTTATCAACTGGAACAGGAGCCATTGGAGTTTTTCTCTCAAATTGACTCACTTGTAATTGATAATGATGAAGTGTTGCACACAGTTGTTGAAAAGAGGTAAATTCAGTAAGCAGAATCTTATCTCTAATATGATTTTGTAAATTGGAAATAAACATATGTTGAATATCAATATCAGGAACAGGATAAGAAATATGAGCATACAAATGCTTAAATATACCAATGAAATGAGTCAATTTTTCCTTAATGTTTTGTTTACAATGCATTAAATCAGTTAAGGAAACTTGCAGACCAATTTTATTTTGAAATTGTTGAATGAAGGTATTAGCAAGTTTAGGAAAAGAATCAATGGAATAAGGAGGTAAAGAACATTACCATTGCAAATCCTTATCACGAAAGGTTCTAGCAAATATTTTAGCTAAAATCCTATGGTCATGAGCATAATCACTACAAAGGATTTGAAATATTTTAACATGAGTAACAGGATCACCTTTACCATTGTAACTCTCTAGATGAGGCATATCGGCTTGTCGGGGAACAGTAGCATGAATAATGTCTAAGGATAAGGGACTACCCATGTCATATGTAGGAATGCTAAAATTGGATTTAGTTAAGGATGCAAGTTGTTGTTGTAAAGATGACACAGTCTGAGCCAAAATAATAATTGTAGAATCATTAGAATACATAGGTGGTGTAAAATTATTAGGAACACTAGGAAAAGTGTAGGAAGCAGCAGGAATAGAAGATACAACCGGTGGAACATTTGGAACCACAATTGGAAGGGGATTAGTATAGGTAAAAGGTATACTATGGTATGAAGGTTGTAAGGTAGGTAGAGATACTGTTGGGATACTCACAGGAATAGATGAAATTGGGAGAGATGTAGTCCTCAAAGAAGTATAAGTAGGAATGCTAGGTAAAGGAACAAAAGAAGGTCCCTCACTAATGATAGGAGGAGTAAATCCTAAATATTGAGACTCTTGAGCTAAAGGTTTAACATTAAATAAGATGAGTGATACCACACAAGAAATTAACACCTTGATCATTATCATGAAGGAATTTCTTAAGAGCCTCTATAGCTTGGATGGAATCTTGATTATGGTTTCTTAAATAAGCCAATTTTCCATTTTATCAAGTTCGGTTGAAAGTTTTTGCATTTGTTTATTAGGAACTCTTAAAGAATCTTCCTCATCATGAGATGAGTGAGAAGAGTTATTCTCCACAGAAGCATTGGAATCACGATCATTCAAATTGTCATCCCAGATCCTACAAAAAGGAGAGGAAGATTTGGGATCAAAGGAACCCATGAGTCTACGACTTCTTCTAACCGGGATACTATAAGTAGGACTAGAAGTGGTAGAGCTCATACACCAATGCAATGCAAATGAACTAATTTATAAAACAAAGAGTTTGATTTTAATTTTTGAAGGGGAAATGAAAGAACATAAAAGAAAGCTAATCTAATATGCATGCAAGATCTAACATAAAAGATGTAAATCTAACACCAAAAATAAAGAGTTTTCTATCGTAGGCTCACCAAAATGTAAGGTAAGAAATGATGGTTTTATTTATAGTGGTTCATTTAACATAAAATACCTTACATTTGAAGGATCAATGCATAAATGAATCAGCCATTTGGAAACAAGAATAAGGAAGGAAGATCTTATGTACCCAGTTTGATATGTTGATTTGAATGTGTTTTAGACTTAGATAGATTGATAACCTTAATTGAATTGAATAGGAGAAATGTACTAACCTTAGAATATTGCAGATCTGAAGAATGCTATTTTCGTAAGCCTGTGTTGTGTTTTTGGAAAATTTGAGACCAGATCTGGAATAGAAACGCAGAGACGAACAAAACCCAAAAATATTTTTCTGTTCTAAGACAGTTTCGATTTGTACCCTCAATTCAATGTCACCATTAGCCCAAATTTTTGATTGTGCCCTAGGGCATAATCGACCTAAAAAGTCTCAGACTGAAATTCTATTTTTGGATCCTGAAAGTTTTTCGAAAAGGGTATTCAAATCTCCATCTCAATCTACTGTTCCAAACCTGTACTTGAAAGAAAAATGGTTTTTTTTTGGGGGGGGGAGGGGTTTGCCTTGGTCAAACCCCATTGTTGGAATTAACCTCAAATATATAATTTAAATTGCATAAATAAACAAAGTAAATGAAACAATTCACCTTGCTCATGTAAACTTCCTTGTGGAGGATTTGAATCCTTGAATCCACAAGTATGGATGCACCAAATGGATGTAGAATGTAGAATGAAGAATGTAGGATGTCTTTAATCAATTTCTTGTAGATCTTCAACACCAATCTTGAATGGGTTCTTGAATTGGAAGAGGCTTGGAGGAATGTGGATGGAGAAATCTTCAACAAGAGGGCTCTATGGAGCTTGAATCCTTCAATGGCCACCAATGGATCTCCTTGATGAAAATGGATGCTTGAGAAGTGCTTGAGAATGGATGAATACTTCAATGGCTACTTGGCTTGCTTCAAATCTTGCTTCTTCACCTTTGGAATTCACTCTTCAAGTCTTTGAAATTTCTTGCAATTATGCTTGATGATCATAGTTCATGGTTAGCAAGTCTTGGAGAAAATGAGAGGAGAAAGCTTCCTTTTATATGAAATTAGGGAACAATCTTCTAGAGAGGCCAACATAGAAGAATTAAATTCTAATTGGACCCATGTCCCTAGAAGAGGACCTATGTTAAATATAATTTAGGATTTGTTATCCTGAAATAACCAACCCGAAAGTGGGAATTAACTTTTTCCAAACACTGACATTTGAAAACCCTGAGATTCTGAGATTTGAACCCTAGGCCTAGAAAAGGTCGATTGTGACCTAGGTCAAGGTCGAGGTCGACCTTGACCCAAAATGGTCGACCTTGACCCTAAGGTCAAAGTCCCATTTTTTCAGTCTGGGGTACCAGAAATAGGTTGGAAAAAGTGGAAATGGGGCAGAATAGGGGGCTAAAGCCAGATCAAAGTCAGGAACCCATTCAAGGCACTTGACATGACACCAAACCACTTACTTGGAAGGTTAAACTAGTCTACCATGGAAGTGCTTCCATTTTATGACTATACAAAAAGACAAGAGGAGAACACTAGGGTAGAAGAGATGATCCAACATAGTCATGAAGGAAATGCATTAGAATATGAAGACTGCAGACTTGGGATTACGGGAATATGAAGATTATCATTCTCCTAGTGAAAGAGAGGAGGAGGGATCTGACACCACCCTCCTAGATTCAGAAAGTCTTGATGAAGAGGCTTCTTAAATGAGGAGAGGACTCCAGGAGAAATTTGCCATCACACAACAAAGAAACAAAGAAAAAGAAGATAAGATAAGGCAAAAGCAGATAAAAAATGATCAATTAAGAAGGCAATTGCTGAGACAAATAAATAAATAATGTTGATAAACCTGAGAGAGTTGAAAAGGAGCCTGTCATCCACCAAATTTTTGTTACTCAAGACCCTAAGAATAAGGGAAAATAAAGGTTGATAGGAGTTGAAATAAATGAACCTAAGAGTCACAAAGTTACAGTGGATCCAATGTTTAAATTGGACACTGATATTGAGAGGGCTAGAATGGAGAAAGAAATTATAGCTAAAGAGCTTGAGAAAGAAGAATTGGAAGCTGATGCATTAGAGATTAAGAAGAAGGTTGATTTTCTCAGGCAATGTACTAGGCCTTCTCATGCTGGTGTTGAGGTAGATGCAACATCAAATGCCAGGGCATCCACTTCTTAGATTGATAATCCATTTCAAAGGAAACCGACCATGCAGAAAGGTACATACATTTTTCTTTTCTTGGTTATATTTTTAGTTATCCTAATGTAGTTCCAAATGAAATTAGAGACAAACTTGCCAAATTTTCTAGAAATACTGTTATTATTTGTGAGGAACATTTGAAGAAGTTTATTGATATAATGGATGACTATGAGATTGTGCACGAGGACATATTGATGAAACTCTTTGTTCAGTCTCTAGATGAGGATGCTAGGGATTGGTTTAGAGGGTTACCTTATGATTTTGTGGGGTCTATGTATGAATTAAAGGATTGCTTTAAGGATAAATATGGTTACAATAAAAATGAGGGATTCATGTTGAATGAGTTCAATAATATCAAGAAGAATCCAAATGAGGATGTTGTTGAATTCAACATAAGATTTCAAAGGGCCATGCATAAACTTTTCCAAGTTACGAGGCTTGATGATAAGGTTTGTATTACTCCTTATCTAAATAATTTTGATTCTAAAATGGGATACCTTCTTAGAGACAAGAATCCTAGAAGCATCAGAGAATCTTATAAGATAGTTGTTAACATTGAGAATAATAGAAGAGTATCTGGAAAATTGGGTAGAAGGGAAGAATGTAAGCCTGCTAGGAAAAAATTAGATAGGCCTTCTAATGTGAAACCTAAAGAGGAGGTTAACATGAAGCAGATTTTGAATGCCATAAAAGATTTGAAGCCTGGAGATAATAGGAATAATAGGGATCACAATAATGATAAGTCATCCTTTAATAATTTTAATAGGCAGCCAAGGATGTAAAATTATATACCACCCAGTGGAAGGATGGGAAACCTATTCTCCCTCAAAGGAAAGACAAGCCTGATGATAAGACTCTTGATCCTCTGCAAAGAAACTTTGTTAACATATGTGATGATGTTTCATGGTGTACAACTTGTCAATCCCCACACAATTCTGACTATTGTGTTGTTGTCTTAAATATATATGTAACTAAAGCACAACAAGAGGGGGAAGAAGAAGATGAATTATATGATGATAGTGGTTGTGTAATGACCTTTTCACACTTGAGGGGTGAAGAATAATCTAATGATGAAACTGAAAACCAACATATGGTTCCATCTGATGAAGAAGAAGAGGTTGATGACATAAGGTGTAGTCTTGCAATGGGTAAGGAACCCATTATATTAAGAAGACCTTTAGATGAAGAGATTGCAAAAATCATTGTAGACATGGTTACTCAAGAAAGGAGTAATTATAATTTGAGAAATAGGATAGTTGGTAATGCAGATGGCAGACCAGCTAGTATTTTAATTAAAGACACTAAGTAGGCACAAGAAAAAGAAAAACTTGTTGAGAGTGTCCAAATAGTAAAGGTTAGGAAAGAAGATAAGTCAAACAGTCCAAATGTTGTCTACAAGGTAAAAACAAAGATGCTAGAGATAAATCTTCCCCCTCTTCAAAAGAAAAATAAAAGAAATGAACCAAGCTTGGATACTCAGGTTGAAGGTGAAAGTATTGTTACTATGAAACAACACATCCCTGATATAAAATACACCCTTGTTGAAATGGGACAATTGTTATCATAGATCACTATCAAGGTCCCACTATTGGAAGTGATGAAGATTGAGGAACATAAAGAAAAGACTTTGACATGGGTGAATAGTATTTCTTCCACAAGGATTCAAAAGCTAGAAAAGAATGAGAAAATGGGAAATATAAAATATAAATATGATAATAAGGGGAAAGAATCAGAAGAAATTGTTTCAAAAATCCCACAGACTTATTTGAATACAAATCATGTAAACACTTCCTTTGGAGCTGTAGATCCCTTTTTCTTGACTCTAGTTATCAATGGTAAGATGCTAAAAAATTGCATGATAGATTCAGGAGCATCTAACACTGTTATGCCTACAGAGATAATGAAATCAATGGGATTGTAAGTTGATAATCCCCATGGAAGATGTCAGGCAATGGATTCTAGAGAGGTACCTATCATAGGTACTATTAAAGCTCTACCTTATAGACTAGTTGCATATGCAGAAAAGGTGCTAACAATGAGTGTCCTAGTGGTTGATATTACTCCCAGTTACGGAATGCTATTATCAAGAAAGTGGAGTGCTTCAATGGGAGGAAGTATTCAATGTGACTTATCTTTTGCAACTTTTGATATTGCTGGTAAAAGTGTTAAGGTATCCAGGAAAACTAGAACTCCTCACATGATTGAGGAAAATAAGGATGAAAATATGAATTATTTCTTGGACATTGATGTTGGATCTTTCTAAGTGCAAGATAGGAAGGTTGAAGGAGAAGTCCAGCATGCAATTTTATCTGAGGAAAAGGATAATCTTGTAGAAAAACATGACTTATGGACTATGTACTTTGATGGTGCAAGATCAAAAGAAGGAGCTGGTGCAGGAGTTTTGTTGATATCTCCTAGTGGAAAGACTTTCAAGTTCTCTTTCACTTTGTTGTTCACATGTACCAATAATGTTGCAGATTATGAGGCTTTGTCGATTGGTTTAAGCTTGGCCTCAAGACATAAAATAAGAAATATCAGAGTAATTGGAGACTTTAAATTGGTAATTTCTCAAACAAGATCCAAGTATGCTTCAAAGAGTCAGAGACTAAAGCAAAACAAAAACACTTTTTGGGATGAAGTGGAAATTTTTGATGCATTTGGTATTGAATGGATCAATATAAGTTAGAACAAAATGGCAGACTTGCTGGCTAATATTTATTTGAGGCTAGAAGATATCACATTTGCATGAATCAACAAAATTGAGGTTCAATCTAGGCCATCCATACCAAACAATGTTGAAAGTTGACAGGTTTTTGAAGACGATTTGGATATTCTGAGATTTTTATATTGTGAATCAAACTTTGAAAATAAAGAGGTGGATTTCAGTGGATATGTGGAGAACTTGGATGGTAAAGATACTATTTTTGGTAAGGATGTCTTACAATTGAAATCAAATATAGTACCAAATGGATTGGTTGTGCTTGAGAAATATTTTGATAATAAGGACAAGCCCTTTTCTACAAAGACTGTGAACAAGTCAGAGGATTTGGAAGAAGTGGATTTAGAGATAGCTGAAGCTCCTAAAAGGATATACATTGGTAAAATATTTTCTCCTAAACTTAAAAAGTTTCTATTTGACCTTCTCAAGAAACATAAGCATGTTTTTGCATGGTCTTATGATGACTTAAAGACATACAGAGAATATCTCTTCCAACATCAGATTCATTTGAAAGAAGGCACAAAGCTTTTCAGATAGAAGTTGAGACCTATGAATTCCACATTGGCACCAAAGATGCAAGAATAATTGAAAAATATGAGGGATGGTGGAATTATAAAACCTATCAGACATTCAACATGGGTGTCAAAATTGGTACCAGTGAGAAATAAAAATGGTGACATCAGACTTTTTGTAGACTTCATAAATTTGAATGTCAATTCATTAAAGGACAACTATGGTTTTCCCAATATGGAAGCTATGCTGCAAAGAGTCACTAGATCTGAATTGATGTCAATGTTGGATGGATTTTTAGGATATAATCAGGTCATGGTCAAGGAATCAGAACAATTCAAGACTGCATTCACCACACCTTGGGGAACTTATGTATATGTCAGAATGCCTTTTGGCTTGACAAATGCTGGGGAAACCTTTCAGAGAGCCATGGATGTGGCATTTGCATATTTTATAATTGATTTTATAGTAGTCTACCAAGATGATCTTATAGCTTACTCAGTAAAGGAAGATCAACAATGTGGTCATCTTGAGAATTTTTTTATTAGAGCATTGGAATATGGTGTTTCTTTTAACCCAAAGAAGTGTGTTTTTGGGGTCATAAAGGGAAAGATTTTAGGGCATATTGTATCAAAAGATGGAGTTAGGATTGACCCTAAAAGGGTAGATTCAATTTATATAACCCCTCAGCCTAAGAATGTCAAAGGCATTCAATCTTTCTTTGGACAGGCAAATTTCTTGAGAATATTTGTTACAAACTTTGCAGAAACTAGTATTCCAATTTCAAAAATAATGAAGAAAGGAGCTAAGATAGAATGTAATGATGAAGCATCTAAGGCCTTCTCAACTATTAAAAAATCTATCAAAGATTCTCCTATTTTTGAGAACACCTGATTATAGTAAGCCTTTGCAGATCTTCTCCTTTACTTCATACAATACTATTGTTGCAGTATTGTTACAAAAGAATTCAGAGGGCTTTGAACAACCCATTTCCTTTTTCAGTAAGTCTTTACAAGTAGAAGAATTAAAGTACGATATAATGGAAAAAAATACATGCTCTAGTTAAAGATGTCAAAGCTTTTAGATGTTATTTGGTAGGAGCAACTATAATTTCTTATGTACCTAGTGTTGTTGTGAAGGACATTATGGTCCAATAGGTAGTTTCATGAAGGTGTAGATGGATAAACAGGATCCAAGAATTCAATATTGATATTCATATCACAAAGTTGGTCAAAGTCCTAGCACTTGGAAAACTTATGGCTCAGAATAATTTAGATGCTTATCATATAGACATGCTAGAGGAAGAGAAAAGGTCTTATATCTGTGATATGGATTGTTGTGAATAGTATATGGATATTATTGAATACCTGCAGAAAATGATATTACCTCCTGAAATAGATGAAAATAGGAGGAGAAAAGTTAAGTTTCATGTTGTTAAGTATGCAATAATTCAGGTTCAACTGTGGTGGACGAGAAATGAAGGAGTATTTCTCAAATGTGTAGACTATGATAGATCCAAGAACTTGTTGGAACAAATGCATAATGGTGCATGTGGGGGCCATTACATGGCTAAGACTAGTGTACATAAGATTATAATATCTGGTTTCTGGTGTCCTACTATCTTCAAGGATGCCCATGATTATGTTAAAAGATGTGATTCTTGCCAAATATTTGCTGGAAAGCTTAAGTTTGGTGGGAGTTTGCCCTTGAAGCCTGTTATAGTTGAGGCACCTTTTCAAAAATGGGGAATGGATTTCATTCAAGATATTCCTAACAAGTGGGGGTCATTCATAGATCCTGGTGGAAACTTATTATTTTACCAGTTGGGTTGAAGCAATTCCCACTAAAAGATCCACTAGTGAGGTTGTGCTTGATTTCATGTTACATAATATCCTCACTAGGTTTTGTTGTCTAGAGAATATTGTAGTAGACAATGTAATGTGTTTTAGGTCTGAGGAATTTATTATTTTCTGCCAACAGTATGGGATCCAAGTTTCTTACTCTTCCCCATATCACCCATAGGGGGATGGTCAAGCTAAATCCAATAATAAGAGCCTAATAAATATTTTGAAGAGAGTGCTGGATAAGAACAAGAGGGTTTGGGATCGAGAGTTGCAACAAGCATTGTGGGATGATAGAGTGACAGTGAAAAAGGCCATTGGTTGTGCACCTTTTGATTTGGTATATGGTATTAATGCTAGGTTGCCACAAAAAAACTTGTTGAAGAGGTACAAATTTGTCCAAGAATATAATGAGGAATTAGATGATGAAATGAGGATTAGAATGGGTGATTTGATACTATTGGATGAACCAAGAAGGGAATCACATGAAAGAAATGTTAGGTTGCAGCTGCAATGTAAGGATTTGTATGACAGAAGAACCACTATTAGAAAATTTGAAACTGATGACTTGGTCTTGATGTGGAATGCCAGACTAGAAGATAAAGGAAAACATGGAAAATTTGATCCCATTTGGTTGGGACCATACATCATTGACAGTAAATGGGGTTTTGATTCTTACATTTTGAAGGATTTTATTGGAAATGTTTTGGAATTTCTAGTTCATGGAAAATTCTTGAAATTCTACTTCTCTTGAAGTTCTCAGTATCCATGAACAATAGGTTTTTACATATTATTTTTTTAGTTGTTTTCTATAGGTTAGTTTCCTTTCTATTAGTGGTCTTCTTGTCCCTAAGATTCTAGAATCTTGCCATGCCTGCAAGAGACATACATCCCCAGTCAGAGCCATTGTTAGATCTATTAAAATTCTTTGCTTCAGTGGAGATCCTCTGGTGTCTTTCTGCAAGTTTTTTAGTCCTGGTTCCTAAACCCTATAAGCTATCCTTAAACCCTTGGTTCATTTCACACAAAAACTCTAAGTCTCATGCATTTCTTAAAAAACAGAGTTATTGGTGCAGGAGCACCTCCCTCCACTCTTCAAAGCAATATTCTTCAAGGGTCTTCAGAAGATTCACCCAAGGGTCTTCATGCCTAAGGGTCATAGAGATCATTTTATAAGTTGTTAATAAGCCAACTTGTAAGACATATTCACCCTTGGTATCTCTATAAACCTTGGGCTTTGACTATGGTAAAATGGAATAGATTTATGTGTTAGAATGAATTTAGAATAACTGAGGGGGCTGGGGGGGGGGGGGGGGAATTAGTTNGGGGGGGGGGGGGGGGGGGGGGGTGAATTAGTTATCCTCAGGTCTAGATGTGACCATTAAAAATTTATACCAATTTGAACAATTTATATCTTCTTGGCAACAATAATATAAAAGTGTGGAGTTTACTGTAATAATGAAATAAGTTTGTAGAAACTTAATAGTAAAACACAACATAAACATTCACATATTTTGACACCATGATTTAACGTGGAAACCCAATATGGGAAAAACCACTAGTAACATGCTACTAAAATTTTCACTCTTTTGAAGTGAGCTCTGTTAGGAGCCAACCCTGTTAAAGGTTACAAAACACACTGTCAAATGTGACCTGATTAAAGGATTTATTCACCCTGTCAGGAGTGGCCTTGTTAGAGGACTTAGACCATTCCAATCTGAATATCACCTTACTCAAAATATTTATACAATGATTGTTAGGTCAACCTTGTTAAGGGATTTTAACTGATACAATGGTTAGAAAGTAGTCAGCAGGTTTGATCCGATTCATACAACTTACTTTGCAATCCAGATCCAATTAACCTCTTATGCTAATTCACTGAGTGGCCTCCATTCTCATCTCAAACTCTAGATCTGCTTGGAAATTCATCAAGCAATCTCTCTATGCTTCTCTGCTCAGCCTTCTTTGCTTAGATTTTTCTAATCAATCAATTAACCATGCAATCCTCTTGCATACTCTGCATACACAAATATATCCATGAATAACCCCTTGAGGTTATCATATACCTCTCCATCTAGGTCGAATAAATATTTTTTCGCTTAATAAAGATTGTAGATCTTAGGTTAGGTCAGATCCAATGGATCTTTCCATCATTACATTACCATTTACTTCTCCAAAGTAGTCTTTAACTAAATCTTGAATCCATGCATTAATTGCGGTTACCCATGCATTAAATATTGTGAATCAATCTTTAATTAACTTTACATATCCCAATAAAATCTACTAAGTCGGCCAGAGATCTCAAATCTCATCAATAATCAAAATACTGCTGCTCAGCCAGCACTGTGTTCTTCCGCTCGGTTGCCTCTATATTCCTTGCCATTTCACTGGTGCTCAGTGATCACTGGCTTCACTCGACATCAAATTTGCATTTCTCAGCATCAACTTCACATTACTCAGCATCAAGATTGCTTTGCTTGGCATCAACTTCTCAGTGAACTATCAGTGAAAGATAAACAACATATCACTTTGCCAATGTGCCAAATGATCAAGTACCCTTGTGTTTACCCATAACTCAATTATTTCCCTCGGTCTTCTTGTTATCCTTTTCTTCACATCAATAGATATGGTACTCAAACATATAGCAATAGTCTCACCAGTTAAGGTTTGACATCAATGACAAAACAATAATTGTTTCCATTGTAGCTTTCCAGACAATCTTTCCAACAATCTCCCTCTTTGGCATTGATGGAAACACTAAATAGTAAAACAATAATTTTCAACCATAGTTACCATACAAACCAAAAAGTCTATTTGTGTTGCTTGATATGACCAAATCTTCATTAATGTCTTTAGCTTCATTCTTATTCTCGTCTTGTAAAACTTTTCTCCCTCTGTGTCTATGATCACACTGATGTCTTTCTGTTTCTGTTCATTAATCACTTTTCCCTAGTAAATTTCTCCCTCTTTTAGTAAACTCTCCCTCTTTGACAATAATACCAAAGACGTTGACATCTTCATCATGCATATTCTTCTGTTCTAAACTCTATATCATGCTGTTCCTGTCATCTTGCTTGTTACTAATTTTATTTTTCTGTCCTTGTCTGTCTTTCACAACTTTAGGCAACATCCTAAAGTGTGACTGTCTGTGCATCAATGTGAAAAATATTCTGAATATAACATTTGATGCAACAATACCATTCTGCACTAATTAGCCTCAGTTAGGGGAATCACCCCTAATTTACCTCGCACATACTCATGATCATCCTTGGGTAGTGCCTTTGTAAATATGTCAGCTAACTGTTCCTTAGTGTTCACATACTCCAGTCTCACTTCCTTCTTCTGAACTAGCTCCCTCAAGTAATGATACTTGATAGCTATATGTTTTGT
>MU225858.1:2041657-2051930 GCA_018584345.1 Thuja plicata | reverse complement strand
TATATATATATATATATATATAAGAATATCATTATTGTTTATATATATATTAATATACATATGATAATATTACCTCATAATAATATGATGTTTATTTAGTTCAGTATTATGATCATTTTATCTGATCGAAGCTATAAACATCAACACTCAGGATGCCCCTTAGAGACATCTATATCCACCAATATCCTAGCAAAGGTCGAATGGTCAATATGAGAGAAATCCTCATCCACCATCCAAAAATACCCAAGGGCCTCACCCACTTCCTCAAGAAGAGAATCCACCAAAAGATGAAGGGAAATGTAGGGAAGTCTAACCCAAATAGTAATCTTATTAAGTGTTTCTAAAGAATGCTTGAAATATGGATGCCAAGGTTTGACCATCAGCATGAAGCGATCCTCCCAGTTAAAGAAATGATCACACAAGATCATATTTATATCCACAATATTATTATGTTTAGCAATAAAAATTCTATAGCCAAAGGGAAAATATGAACAATACTAGTAATAATAGGCTCCCACTGTTGGGATATACAGGCATGTAAGTTTGAGAGACTAGACCGAAAACCCTTGAATCTACAGATCAAACTATGAGAAGAAAAAATAGAGGCAGATTGATCAATTTCTTCCATCGTATCAGCCTCCAAAGAGATAGAAATAGACTTGGAGACATGGAAAGGCTTTGTCTCTACCAACTTCTTTTTTAAACTAGGCCCCTTAGCAGACAAAGAGCCAAGGACCCTCGATGAGGGAGGACATTGACCCTTATCACTAGTAGGACCAGAAGTCCCATGGAAGGAGAACCCTAACCCTCATTGCAAACAAGGCGTCCTCCACTAGTAAGAGAGGACTTAACGAGAATTGAATCCCTGAGAGACTTAAGAACATAACCACCAGCCCTAGGATCCAAATGTTGTCTAATGAAAGCTGAGGGGGGCCCAAGAATAGGGTCAACATCCACCAAAGATGAAGGGAAAGGTAGGGAAGTCTAACCCAAATGTGCATCTTATTGAATGTTTCCGAAGAAGGGTTGAAATATAGATGCCAAGGTTTGACCATCAAAATGAAGTGACCCTCCCAGCTAAAGAAATGATCACACAAGATCATATCTATATCCACAACATTATCACATTTAGAAATAAAAATTTCCTTATCTAAAGGGAAAATATGGATAGTACCAGTAATAATAAGCTCCCACTATTGGGAGATACAGGTATGTAACTTCGAGAAACTAGGCCAAAAACCCTTGAATCTATAGATCAAAGTATGAGAAGAAAAAATAGAGGTGGATTGATTAATTTCTTCCACCTTATCAGCCTCCAATGAGATAGAAATAGACTTGGAGATAGCGAAAGGATTTGTCTCTATTAGCTTCTTTTTTAAACTAGTCCCCTTAGCAGAAAAAGAGCCAGTAACCATCGATGAGGGAGGACACTAACCCTTATTACAAGTAGGACTAGACATCCCTATGGAAGAACCCTAACCCTCATCACAAAAAATGTGTCCTCCACTAGTAAGAGAGGCCTTAACGAGCATAGAATCCCTGAGAGACTTAAGACTAGAATCACCAGCCCTAGGATCCAAATGTTGTCCAACAAAAGCTGAGGGGGCCCCGAGACTAGGGACAACATCTAACAGAGCTGCACCAACTCCCACCATTAGAGAAGCATTCGCTGAATAGAAGGGGACAAGAAAACCATTAATGCCCAGTATAGGTGGGACCCCAATGCCATCTGCACCAACATCAGGAGAAACCACTGCTAACATAGGAGTAGACCTCGCAGAAGAGCGGGCGTTTAAAAATGGTATCGAGCGGGAAGAGATGTTGGCATCCATCATCAACACAAGCACAATAGTGGTTAGAAAAATAACAGGTTGAGAAATATAGTTAATAGGAATAAAAATATTACAATAATAGGTTGAGAAAAATAGTTGAGAGTGCTAATGTAAAAGTGGATGAAAGTAATCAGAGTCAAACTAGATCTTGTGGATATGATTTTGATGATTGGGATGACAGTACGAATTAGGGAATCCAACTGAAAAATCATAATAAAAATTAGATTTTTCCAGGGAATCAAGATGAAGAAGTCATTATAGATGAAAAATAAGTAGAGACACAAGAGTCTAGTATACATTCAAATCCTAAGACTCCAAGGAATGTAAGATTGACTAATTCTAAAATCTAGATAATAGGTGATAATAATAAAGGTTTTCAAACTAGAAGAAGACTATATGAAACTAGAGAAGAGATTTTTTTGATTTCAAAGGTTGAACCTAAAGATGTGAATGAAGCCTACAAAGATAAACATTGGGTGAAATCTATGGAAGACGAATTAGATTAGATTGCGAAGAATAAGACACAGATTCTAGTTCCCAAAACTAAGGAAATGAATGTGATAGGTACTAAATGGGTTTTCAGAAAAAAACTGAATGAATATGGTGAAGTAGTTTGGAATAAGGCAAGACTTGTTTGTAAAGGTTATTTGTAAATGGAAGGTATTAATTTTGAGGAGACTTTTTCTCATGTTTCTAGAATTGAAGCTGTTAGATTATTTCTTTCTTATGTTGCTTATAGAGATTTCAAGGTTTATCAGATGGATGTCAAGTTTGCAATTTTGAATGGTCAATTCGAAGAAGTTTATGTTGAGAAACCATACGTATTTACATTAACTGATAAGAGCAATATAGTTTTCTGATTGAAGAAAGTATTGTATGGATTGAAACAATCCCTAGATATTAGTATGAAAGATTGGATAAGTATTTACTGAATCTTGGATTTAACAAAGGTACTACTGACAGTAACTTATACTTCAAGATTGATCATTCTAATATTCTAATTATTGAAGTATTTTTTGATGATATTATTTTTGGTGAAAATGATAAGTTGAGTAAAGAGTTTTCTAATGAGACGCAAAAATAATTTGAGATGTCTATGATTGGTGAGATGAAATTATTTCTTGGTTTGTAAATTAATCAATCAGAAAAAAGAATCTTTGTATCTTAGTCCAAGTATGTGAAAGAGTTGTTAAAGAAGTTTGGTATGGAAGATTCAAAGCCAGTTGAAACTCCTATGGTGACGAGATGCAAGTTGAAAAAAGATGATGATTCTCCTAAGACAAATTAGATCAGATACAAATCAATGATTGGTGGATTGTTGTATTTGACTCAAACTTGACCTGGTATTATGAATATTATTTGTATTGTTGTTAGATTTCAAGCAAATCCTAAAGAATCTCATGTTGTGGCTGTTAAAAGAATATTCAGATACTTGAAAGAGACAATTGACTATAGTTTATGGTATCTTAAGGATGATGATTTTATATTGAGTTTTTTTATTGATGCTAATTGGGTAGGTAATGTGGATGATAGAAAGATTACAAGTGGTGGTGCATTTTTCTTGAGAAAGATATTGGTTTCATGCCAGAGAAAAAAGAAAAATTGTACTTCACAATCTATTGTAGAGGTGTTGGAGCTCTAAATTTTTGGCAAAATTTAGAGTCCTATATAGTGATAAAATTCTAAAAATAAAATCCTAAAATCCATGCCCAATGATTGATGATATGATGAAGTATATGAAATGGGATACAAAAACATATTAAATTTTAATTAAAATTTAAGGGATTAGGGAAGGAAGCTCTGTGACAGGAATAATCAAAATTATGTAAGTGAAGGTTTCAGAGATGCTAGAATTTTGACCTATTATAAAGATGATGTTGACAAAGAATGACAACAATCAAATATTGCAAATCTAAAAAAGACCCAGTTCGTAAAATCAAATTTCCTTTCTCTAGTAAAAATATTAAGTTCGTACAATCTGATTTGGATTTTAGACCAAAGCCAAATCCGAAAGATAGGTAGTTATTAGTTAGTTAGTTGATTAGTTTTTCTCAAAAGTGTTTTCTAAATTTTAATGAAAAATGATATATTTTCACCCTAAAGGGGTATGAAAACTATTCAACCACATATATATGTGGTGTAAAATGTAATCATAAAGGGGAGAAACACATTGTATAATAGAATTTGATCACAATTGCAACATGAACTTCAATGTACTAGTTTTTCAATATCAATAAAGATAAGTGCTCTTCTTTTTATTTGTGGTTATAAGTTATATGCTTTCAATTAGTATTTTGGATATTCTATTGTATTAGAGTATTTCATTGTGTTGAATTCCCTGAGTATCATAATTCAAAATTAATAAATAGTTTAAATATCAATTGAAAGATTTGCCTATCTTCTCTTGTTTTTATCAGTCTCTTAATTTGAATTAAATTCGATAAGATTAGTTGTATAGATTGATTTGAATTATAAGTCAAGTGGAAGCTTGTGAAGTGATAGTCTTGCTTTATTAAAAGTAAGTTTTTAAAACTGTCTTTGATTGTACGTAAGATTGAAAGTTATCTGACTCTATAGCCCAAGTTTTTAGAAGGCACTGATCTAATCATTATTTGGAAACTATTATATTAGTTCATGCTTTGTAGTTTGTAGATTATTAAATCATTTTTTTCAAAGCCTTACAATTAGGATCTTAGTGATTATCATTTTAGTTAAGTTTCATATTAGAAATTATCAGGATATTTGCTATTTTCCTCCAAGGATCATTCACCACCTTGGGAGGAACTTTATTTGTTTGTGTACAGAGTTGTGCAACATAGAAAATTTGATAGTTCAAAGTGAAATGAGGCCTACCAGCCTTGGCTTGATTAAGCCAAAATTGCAGAGGTATGAAGTGGTGCATCACCATTATACCTGTTAGTTGGCCAAAAGTGAATCCATCATTTTTGGGCACCAAAAAATTGGCGACTCTACTGGGGAGTTGTCTATGAAAGCCAATGTTGAAGATTACCTAGAAGCTTTGATGATTTAATTAAGACTCTACTAGAGATAAGAACTCAGAATACAGTAAGTTTTTTCCTTCTAGAAAGAAGGTGGGGACTCTATTTAAAAAAATATTTTAGTTAGTGACTCTACTGAGGGAGAAGACCTGGAAGGAGATAAGTAAAGTTTTCCTCTTTAAAGAGGTGTGACTATTGAAAAGAACCTAATGTATAAAGAAAGAATTTACTAAAAATTTAGATATTCAGTATGAACCAGAATACATATTCACATAAAGTATCAAACTTTTGTGACCCAAGACCAAAATTTATTATTGAAGTATATAGACCATTGAGCTTTGATAACATCCCTGGTGGTCAGAAATATTTTCCTCTTAAACTAAAAAAACATGTTCCAAAATTTTGTGGAGATGGATCAGAATCACCAACGGAGCATTTGCAAGCATCTTGTAAATTTATTCTAGATTATCATATCTATGCAGAAGATGTGATTATGAAATTATTTGTAAGATCATTGAAAGATCATGTAGGTTTGCTTTTTAGTATGACACCTGAACAAAGTATATCATAATGGAGAGAGTTTGAGCAATGGTTTCTTGATATGTTTCATGATGCAAGTGAAGATGATATGCATTATGAACAAGACAAGATTCAGGATCAAAATATGGAAGAGGACTCTTACATGTCTCTACTTGATGCATTTTTTAGCTTGGAGAGATTTGAAGGGGAGCCTTCTACACATTTTTTGATAAGAACGGTGAACATTCTTCGAGAAATACCTTCAAACATTATGCCTTCACAAAAAAAAATCATGAGAAAGGTAAAAAAATTGGGAATTACATCATATGATCCTTCTGTAAAGTTCCTTGTGCATATATTAGAAGAAGATGATGAAGACAGAAAAAGGGAGGCTTATGCTCAGATTGAACAAGGCCTTATGCTTTATGATTATCTTGGTAAGGAAGATGAGTGGACTAGTCATACAGAAGATAAAGAAGCAGCCATTCACGAGAACCATAATAATAGTTGTGATGACATGGAGGATAAAGATTTGGATCAGATTGAAGAAGAATTTGTACATGATGAGATGTGCATGGAAACATGTATCAATGACCATGATGATGAAGAAGAAAACCTTCTTAGTACAAGAGAAATTTTGGCTTTGTTAGACATGGAATATCAAAAATATGTTGAGAAGAGTGGTCAATTTTTTTTTCATCATGATAAGAAAGTTAATGGATCAGTATATATTCAAAAACCATTAAATAAATGTTATATTTCTATTATTTCTATTATTTCAAAAATTGAAGAACAAATATGGAATTTTTTTTAACAAAAACCTCCCTAACCATACAAAACTTAATAAAAAAATCATGCTCTAATTTTCTGCCATGGGTAGCCACTTATAAAAAAAACTTCCAACAAGAACACATATCTTGAATAAATTATTATTAAAAAATTGTTATTCTCATCAAATCTCCTTTTATACCTTTTATTTTACTGTCACAATAACTGCTAACATAGAAAGCAACTATCATGGTATTCAAAAACTGTTTGTTAAGCTTGTTCTTCACAACCTAAAATCAGGGAAAAGAAAAATGAGTGCCAAAAATTCTGACGTTGACATCTAACCCGCATCACCCTTCTTTTGTAACTGCCATAGACCAAAAGAGTTGGCTTGTTACAAACTGTGCTATTAATGAGCTTATCATCAGGATCTGGGCCAGTAGATGTTGATAGCTAGAGGATGTGATTCAGTAAAACTCATGCCAAAGAATTTCAAAGTGCTCAAAATTCAAACATATCATATCACCTGGTAAGATTTATGTCTAGGTGGAAAGCTTTAGGACTTTGAGTTAAAAACCAGAATTTAGGATTTGATAAATCCAAGGTCTGATAGAGATTTGGGTAGAACAAGTAGGACGATTCCGCTATTTTTTCACCATTGGTTAACTCTTTTGCATCGAATACCAATTTTCCCATTGGTATGCCTTTCAGAGGGTGTCCAAAAAAGAGGTTATTTCCATTCTATGTTCTTGGGAACAATGGGAGGCAAGTTAGAAAGATAAGAAGGATTTTTTGTAACAGATTAGGTACTGTGGATCAATCATTGGGTAGGCATGCATCGTTTGGACAAAGCTTCTAGATAGAAAGAAGTGGAGAGGAAGAAGATATTCATTGAAAATGCATGGGAGGTATATAGAGTGGAGTGATTAACAAAACATTGGGCCCCTTTTGCAGACTTCTGGAAGCAAAGGAAAATTGGCTTTCTACTACAAGTGTTGTTCGAGTAGTGCAATTCGGAGAATGTTTAGAGGTGATTGTTAGTGTCATCTAGAATACTTAAACGGAAAGTGGTTTGTGGGTTTTTTCTATATATAGTAGATTTGAGTTAAAGCCAGTGCTGGTTGATAGTTAGTAAGGAGAACTATCTTTTTGCCTGATAATATTTTTGGTTGGTTTTGAATCCAGTTTTTCTTTCTAGTTTTTATATTAGTTTGATTTGTTTTCAGTTTGTTATAGTTTTCTTTAATCAACTTCTAGTTAATCATTTATGATATCAAGTAACTGGTTAAAGGGTTACAAGCTAGGGTTTCTGTTGCACCATTGCACCAAAATATTAACTTGTCAATTCCTGATACAACCACTAGACTTGAAGGCAACTGAATCAATGATCTGCTGATCATAAAACAAAGAAATATGCAAAAGCCAAAATTGCATTAGAGAAATAAGAGCAAGGGCATCCATTATATAGAAAATTGAGAGAGAGGCTACATTATGGTGTTCAACCATATTCACCAATATTACAACCATAATATTAAAGACCTACAACTATCAACTACAAACATAAATATACACAACCATATATTTAATATGGGACTCAAAAGTCAAGAAAGATAGCAAGTATTCAAGAAAGACAGCAAGTATTCTAGAAAGGAGGCCAAAGTCAATAATAGCTGCCAATGGGAATTAATAGTGTTGTCATTCTCCCCCATAATGACCATTGGGAAGAACATGAAGTAAATATCTGATCTTCTGGAACCTTTCACGAGCTAGAGCCTTTGTGAAGATATCTGCAATCTGATATTCTGTACTGCGGTACACAATTTCAATCAAGCCCTGTTGAACCAATTCCCTGATATAGTGATGTTGTATCTCAATATGTTTGGTTCTACTATGAAATACTGGATTCTTTGTCATTTGAATAGCACTCTTGTTGTCACAGTACAACAAGGTAGGTTCATTCTGAATTTGGTCTAAGTCTTCTAGTAGTCTTCTCAACCATACTGTTTGACAAGCTGCTAATGTTGCAACTTTATATTCTGCCTCTACTGTAGAAAGTGATACTGTTGGTTGTTTCTTGGACTTCCAAGAGAATACTGCAGAACTAAGGCTAAAAGTGTAGCCAGAAGTAGACTTCCTATCATCTGCAGAACCTGCCCAATCTGAATCTGTATAGCCAACCAATCTGCTATCCTCTGAATGCTGATATTTAAGACCATAACTCAATGTCCCTTTAACATATCTAAGAATCCTCTTAGCTGCACACCAATGTGTTTCCTTAGGTTCTGACATGAACCTAGAGACCAAAATCACTGCAAATGTGATATCTGGACGAGTAGTAGTTAAGTAGATCAAGCTTCCAATCAGTTGTCTATATAGAGTGGGGTTCACGAGATCTAACACATCTAAAGTAGACAATTTAAGTCCAACTTCAATAGGTGTTGCAACTGGTTTGCAACTCTGCATCTAAAATTTTTGTAGGATATCTGAGGCATATTTTTTTTGAGACATAAATATTTCATCTTTATTTTTCCATACTTCTATACCAAGAAAGTAGTGCATTTGTCCCAAATCTGTCATTTCAAACTCAGTAATCATGGCTGCTCTAAACTCTGCAAATAATGTTGGATTATTCCCTGTGTAGATAAGATCATCAACATAGAGAACTAAGATAAATATATCCTTAGCTGAGCTTCTAATATAGAGACTTGGATCTGATTGACTTCTGGAAAAACCTTTCTGTTGTAGGTAGGAGTCTATCCTTGAATACCATGCTCTTGGTGTTTGTTTGAGACCATACAAGGCCTTCTTTAATTTGCAAACATAATTTTCTTTAGAAGGTATTTCAAAACCTTTAGGTTGTGAAACATACACTTCCTTATCAATATATCCATTCAAGAAAGCACTCTTCACATCCATTTGATAAACAGTCCAACTCTGCTGAGCTGCCAATGCCAAAACCAATTTGATAGTATCCATTTGTGCTATAGGTGCAAATGTCACAGTATAATCAATACCTTCTTGTTGAGTGTACCCTTTGGCTACCAATCTAGCCTTATGCTTATCAATATTTCCATCGGATTTATACTTTGTTTTGTACACCCATCTTGTACCAATGATTTCCTTACTAGGAGGTAATTGAACCAAATCCCATGTATCATTCCTATCAATTGTTTATATTTCACTGTTCATTGCTTCAACCCACTCTTCTTTTTCTTGAGATTGTTCAAATGTTTGTGGCTCATTATTTTCCATGATTTGAGACATTAGTGCAAAATTCACTTTTGCTTCCAACCTTGTTGTCATTTTTTCAAAATTTGAATCTAACATAAGAGTTGATGGATGATTCTTTTTTGTTCTTCTTTGATATTTTTGATATTTTCTTGCTCCTGCACTCGATGATTCAGGGTCATCTTCTCCTTCCTCCTCTTCAATCTCATCAATTACTATATCTTTTCCTTTTATTTCATTTTCTTTTGTATATTCTGCTAGTTCATTGAATACCACATCTTTGCTTATCACAAGCTTTTTTGCAATTGGATCATACAATCTGTATACTTTATTTTCAGTTCCATAACTAATAAAAATGCATTTAAGGCCTTTATCATCTAACTTAGACCTTTTTTCTTTTGGTATGTGTGCATAAGCAACACATCCAAATACTTTGAAGTGATCAACACTAGGCTTTACCCCAGACCATGCTTGCTCAGGAGTCATTCCCTTAACCGCTTTTGTAGGACTTCTGTTTAGAAGATACACTGTTGTGTATACTACTTCTGCCCAAAAAAATTTATCCAAATTTTTCTCTTTCAACATACTTCTTGCCATTTCAACAATTGTCCTATTTTTCGTTTCAGCAACTCCATTTTGTTTTGGAGTGTAGGAAGTAGTGAACTCTCTCTTGATTCCATGATTTTTGCAAAAACCAATAAACTGATTTGACTTGTACTCACCTCCATTGTCTGACCTTATCACTTTGATATACTTACCACTTTATTTTTCAACCAAATTCTTGAACTCTACAAGTTTTTCAAATACTTCTGATTTTGAAACCAAACAATACACCCAAGTTTTTCTTGAGTAATCATCAATGAAGGTTAGAAAATACTTGGATTTGTTCAAAGAAGGTGTTTCCATAGGACCACACAAATATGTATG
>MU225858.1:2002302-2014198 GCA_018584345.1 Thuja plicata | reverse complement strand
GGCAACATATTAGATGCTGACAAAATAGGGCAACTGCTTACATGCTAATGCCCAGGTGAAAGCCATGCAAATCGTCCAGAGAAAGAGTTGAGTGAATTTCAAGAGGCCCGCTCAATTTATTAAGGAAGCTTCTTGTCCTCTATATATACATGATGAGGTGTTTGGACAAGTACTCATTGCTCATACCACTCCAATGGATTTCTTGGTTTTGAGTGCTCTGACAGGCCTTTTGACTAGAATTTCTATTCTTCACTGGTGTTTTAAGGAGTCTCGTCCTCACATGAAGAGTCTAATGAATAAACATGTTGTGATAACTGGGGCATCTAGTGGAATTGGGCTTGCAATGGCCAAAGAGGTGCTTCTGTAGGGAGGTTTTGTGAGTATGATTTCAAGAAACCCTGCTAATCTTCAGAGAGCAGCGAGCCTTGTTGAGGATATATCATGCCATCCATATAGGATATTCACTAAGGTATCAATTTCGTTGAAAGTTATTTGGATTCTAATGTTGTATTTAAATGACACCATATGACTGGTCTTGCCAAGTTTGTCAGAAATGCCTAATTTGTGTTTAGTGACAAATAGACATTTTAAAGCTTGTATAGATAATGATTTTGGTATCTTTCCAGATATAGACAAATTGATATGTTCTCATGATCTACATTTGTCTGATTCATTGTACAGTCTTTGCAACTTATTTTCCTGTTTACTGGGCGATTAACGTTGGTTGTGTGAAATTAGTCAGAGATATGATGTTTCCACAGTCCATAGTGGTGAATCTGAGAGCTTCTGGATTAAAATTTGTATCACAATAGATGATCCATCGGGATATCATATAGTGGGATTCAAGATATTGTGATATAAAAATAAACAATTTAATTCAGAAGCTCTCAGATTTGCTTGCAATTAAATTGCAAGAAACTGTAGATATCAAAATTGTAATCTCAAATTTCCTTTGTCCCACTACACCCAAGATTCATTTAGCTCCCAAGATTCATTTAGCTCATTTATTTAACTGTATCTGAAAAATTTACAATTTAATTCAGAAGCTCTCAGATTTGTTGTAATTAAGTTGCAAGAAATTGAAGATATCAAACTCCTAATCTCGAAGCTGCCTTATCCCACTACACCCAACATTCATTTAGTCCATTTCTCTTCATTGATTGGTTTAGTCATTTCTTTAACTGATCATCCCCTAGGATTAATTCGGGGACTTTTGTCTATCTATTTCTATTTCAATATGCATATAATGGTCTCAAGTCTCAATTATTTAGTACTTAGAAGTAACTGCTACAATATGAATCCATGCTATGCATTGGAGTTATACTAGATAAATTTTGAAGCATGTATCTCTTAGCTTGATGTATAAGCAGATCGCCAGTTAATAGCTAATATGTCAAAAGCAGAAAGATGAATAGCATAAAGTGAAAAAATGGGTGTCTAATTCTCTTGACTCTCTAGCTTTTTCTCTCTTAGAACTGATTAGGTGTCATCTTTGGTGAAGGCTACAGATGTTAGTAATTTCAAAGAAATTACCCAAGCAATCCAAGAGGCCTTTCAATGGAAACCCATTGATGTCCTTATTACTAATGTTAGATTAACTCATGGTGGAAACTTGGAGACTCAAAGTGTTGAAGCCATCGATCTAACAATTGGGACCAATTTAAATGGAACAATTTACCTGATACATGCTGCTCTTCCATTGCTGAAGAAACATAGCAAGGGACACCCTGTATCCATTGTCCTCTTTGGATCTCTAGCCTCTATGGTAAGAAAATTTACATGAAACAATGGGCACTTGGATTCCTTAGTTTATAACAAGATTTTTGAAACACCCATCTAGGTTTTCTAGATTTTGATATTAATTTTCTTATTTCATTGGCAGTTTATATTTTATGGGAAAGGTGTGTATACAACCACCAAATATGTTGTTAAAGGCTTGGCCGAGTCGTTGAAACTTGATAATGGCATCTTTTTCTTAACTTCATCCTACTACAGGAGATAATGGCAAACCCTAATCAAACCCAAATGAAGAAGCATCAACAAAATAATTAAACACAAATACAATACATTATGCTAAAGCATAAAACTCATGGTAATCCTCCTCCTCCTCCGCGCAATGAAGAACGATGACAAAGGCACCCATTTTTGCTGTGTTTGAAGATGAAGAACGACGTTCGACAGATGAAACCCTGCTGTGTTTGAAGATGAAGAACGACATTCGATAGATGAAACCCTTTGGAATATTGTGTTTGAAGATGAAGAACGACGCTTGACAGTAGATAAATTGGAGCGGAATTGGCAGCAGAATGAAACCCTATTTGCAAACCAATTTTTTTAAATGGGAAGACTCCAGACACAAAAATATATAAAATGGAGTCCAAAAACATTGAAAACTAGGTTTCAATTTTGAATTCCACCTTTTTAGTGGGAAGATCACGCCACCCATTTTTGGGTCAAATCCGGGTTTTGGCGTCCAAAACCAAGTTTTGTAGCTTAGCAAAAAAATGGTGGATTACCTTCAAAACTTGAATATGCGCTGCCAATTCTGCTCCCATTCCGTCAAACAAACGGGGCCATAATGACATTATGAAATACATAATATACTAATCTGGAATGTGTTGGTAATATTTACAAAAGAGAACATGGTATATGACTACGACGGGTATTGTAGATATTGGAGTGGTTCATAAAAAGGGGATTGCGATCCATTTACAAGTGGGTGTAATGATACATGCAGAAAGTATGATCATGCCTTCTTTGGGAGTTGCATAGATATGAGACAATTCATTGTATATGCTTGTATCTGTTATGTGCCCTTTTAGAATAGCAATGCTCCCAATGGCCTATGAATGAATAAATAAATGATTTTCTCATTGGACTTTGATGAGATTAGATTCTTACTTACAAATAAATTGAGTTGATTAGTATTGAGTAAATTTATTATAGATCACATCTTGTTTCTTATTTGGGTGGTTAAATTAAAAAAATAATCTAATTTTCCTAATCGCATTTATTCTAACATTATTGTTTGTATTTGTGTGAATGTCTCAAGCTTGTTGTCAATCAAGATATTTTAAATACTACTAACTTCATGTAAACCTTTGAGTATGACAGAATAATATCACATTCTAGAAGTTTAATTACTTGAGGAATCAAAAGATTAATTCTCTAAATCAATTGCTAATTTGAATAAAACTCTCTAAGAATGTGCAGACTCTAAAATTGGCATTATTTTAATCTTTGTAGGTACGATGAAAACTCTATAAATTAAATTTGAAATACATAATTTTGTAATTTGAACTTTGTTTTTGTAATTACAAAAAGTTCATTGATTATTACTAGTTCCCCAGGTCAGAATGCATATCAGCCCACATTTGGACTAGAGATAAAACAACCTGCATGTGTTATAACTTCGGTTAGAATACCAATGCTCTTAATGGACTTTTATCTATTATGATCTATGTGATGGGAGAATACAAATCCAAAAAGACTAGGTTTCTTACTAGCTTATGAATAAATAAATAAACAATTTCATTATTAGATATTGTTGAGATTAGTTTTTAATTTTCAAATAATAGAGTAAATATATTTTAGATCCAATCTTTTTTCATATGTAGCTATTATATTAATATTTTTAAATGCAATGTCAAAACTAAACAGGAAGGCAAAAATGACGAGTTAAATGATTTTGCATCAAATACACTCCAAACTTATAGGTTGTTTGGATGATTTTGTGTTACATTTAATTGTTAGTGTTGCCTTGAACAATAGGATTTAGAACACATAAAACTCATCTGCATTTTTATTGAGGGAAATAAGTTCAAGCACCTGAGGCATCCCTTGACATACAACATCCTTATGCATAGTCTAGTTTTAAGCTTGTAAGAAAGTTTTCTATTGTGATGTAGCCTGAAGATGTGGTTAAAATAGAAGTAAAATGCACACATAATTCTATAAGATCACGGTTACCAATTTGAACTACTTAAGTAATGAGAAATATTTTAATTATAGCACATTGATTATGTTTCTTTTTACATTTTATAGCCCATTGAAGAGTTTTTCAATAGCCATTTTGAACTACTTAATTTAATTACTTTATCACATTTAAATTTTACATGATTTTGTTTTAAAATTCACATCTAAATTGCTATATCTTTTTTCCAAACAATATACTTTTGGACAAAAATCATAAAGAGATCATTGAAATGTACTCTTTATACCAAATTTGTATGTTGAAACTTGAAGGAGTTGCTTGGTTGGGAGCAACAACCACTAATATAGTTGAACAAGGGGCATGTTCAAGATTTTGGGGTGTCTTAGTATGGTGTATGAATGGTGAATCCACCATTGGTTAATCCTGGAAGTGAGTGGAAGTCATACATTGAGAAAACAATAGTTTTGAGGCCCGTGAGAGACCTTTTTGGGGGTTTTATAATTGCAGGGGTCCGAGGACCAAATTGATTGGGTTTTCCTTGGTTTGGAGTCATTTCTAGAGACTGTTGAAAGTCGTGGTCTTTAGGAGTAACCAAAACTTATACTTTGTTTGTAAAATAACCACATTTCATGCTTGAAGCAAGGGTACAGTTTGAGTATCTCTTGGTTGGTCCAAAACAACCTATGTTAACATTTTGGTATGTTAAAGTATGATGAAAAGGGTATCAGAAACCATAGAGAGTTTGTCTATTGCTTTGGAAAAGTTGTAAGAAAAATTCACATTTGTGTCGTTGGAGACCTACTAGGAAAGCCGTTAGGTCTAGTAGATAGTTTTGAAAATTTGGGTGTTGGGTGTTACTTGTGAGCCCAAAAATTGTTGAAACCTGTTTAACCCACCTTTTATAGACCTAAGACATCCACTTTAGTCATTGGGAAGGTGTTTAAGGAGTTTGTGAAACATTTTCTATTTGGAGAGTTTGGAGAACCTTGTATTTCCATTATAAGTCTAAGCTAGATTGATTTGATTCCCACCACATTTACCACTGTACATCACTTAGTGTCTCAATCTTCCATTGAATACACAATTTTAGTACACAATGAGTCAGGTAATGATCATACTACAACAACTATGTCATTGTTCTCGTAACAACAAACAATCTAGAACTCTTTCTCATGACCTATCTTGAATGTCAAAGGTTCTATGCCCCACTTCTATACAAATTGGCTTATGGTTGATTCCTGATTTAAAGTTTATTGCTTTCTTTCTTATGAGCACGTGTCTTGATTTCTCAGTCTTCCTAAGAATCTACATAATTTCCTGGATGATTATTCCTTACTTCTTGCAAATGTTATCTTTACACAGTGGATATGTAAAAATCTCTATGATTATTAAAAAATCCATTTGATTTATTCTTCACAGAATCTAATTCTTATCGATGACCCTGTAATGGGGCTTGAAGACTCTTGTTCTTTCCATATCAAGTCATATTCTTGACATTGTATTGGCCATATTTCAACATCTATGTTTCACGCTTGCTTTGAAGTCGTGTTTCATCTCCTTAGTCGTATATTTTCTTCCTATGACTAAGCTTATCAAACTAGTTACTATCATCAAGTAATTAATCTTCAACTTGAATAGAATTGTGATTCATCAATCCTCCTCATTGGAATGTAGTATTCTGCAATGATCTTTTCATATTATAAAGTTGAAAGATTTTGGTATATTGCTATCAACCATTAATCCACTTCTTATATCCTTGCTCGATTCATAGCTGTATCACAACGATCATGATGATAACATGTTGCAATGAATACATCGATATATGAATATATTAATTTCTTATTGATACACTCGCCATCACCAATCTTCATGTACCGAGTGACCTAAGGTGGACTCCATCATTTGAATCTTCTTAACCTGGTTCTAATACCATGTGAAATTAATTAAACTTATAGAAGACTTATGCAATAGTTGATAATTTTCTTCTTTCTTGATTGCAGGATAACTTTAGAATTTAACTTTAACAAATATGAATATCAATATTGATATAGTATGATGTTGAATGTAGCCGCCAATGTTCATTGCTTGATACATGGAAAGAGAAGATGAAAGGCAAGGATGAATACCACAATATTCTCATATATTGTGGCAAGCTTTTCCCATGCAATCATTTATGGTCAAAAAACTTGCAACTATGCTTGCATGGGTATAAGCTTCCCACACGCTACAAGAATACTTGGCAGCAAAGAATAATATTAGAGAATATCTTGAATTATGAGCATCCCCCCTACATTATTCGAAACTTATCGCACGATTTGTAAGTATTAGTAAATGAAAAAATGTATCAAAATATTTATAAATTGCAAACAATTTTGTTTTGATGAAACAATATGCAAGAAAAATCATGATACCAAGAAAAATACAGGACTCCGAGTTCAATAGACCACTCATAGAAGATGACAGGATTGGCTATAGAGCCGTGGCTGAATGGATACAAGAATTGAGTGTGCAAGGTTCTACTGATGGATCCATCACAAAGGTGATTAATGTTGCATGTTGACGAATGTTAATGAAAGTTAAGTATTATTTCTTACTAATGTTTAAATGTATTATTGCTCCTACACCATTATTGCTAATATATTTAATGTATTATTCTTCAGGTCATGTCAATTATTCTCAAGTCATGTCAATGATCCTATGCAAACGACACCTCATTCCAGGTTCACCCCACCTATATTGCTGACTACAATGTTGAAAAAATGCAACATGAAAACATCCTCTACTTCACATCATATTGGTACATCCCTCTTTTTCTCTCTCTTTTGTTATGTGTTTATCTCCCTTGGAGTGTTCTTTCTTGTAGGCGTTTCATAGTGTTATCATTTTCTCTAGCAAGAGATGCACATGAGGATGCGCCAGAGGCAACTACTGGTGATAACGTACCATCATTTCCTGGATATTCCTGTATTGCTAGTATGGTAATGTTGCTGGCCACATTGGTGGTGAGTGATGAAGAATTGATTCACCTTAAAGATATACATAATGTTCTAGTGACGAATAAGTACCTGGAACCTTCTATATCTTTAAGGAATTCATTTATTCATCGCTCATCAACAATGTGGCCTACAACGTTACCATACTAGCTATACTGGAAGATCCAGGAAATGATGGTATGTTATCACCAGTAGTTGCCTCTAGTACACCTCATGTGCATATCCGGGTATAGTTCATGAATCCATTATGAAATACCCCCAAGAAAGACCACTTCAAGGGAAATAAATACATAACAATTTAAGAGAGAGCAAAAGAGAGATCTACCAATATGATGTGCAATACTAGAGGATGTCTGCATGCTAGGTTTTTTCAACATTGCAGTCGATAATGCAAGTGGGGTTGACCTGGAATGAGGTAGAATTTGTAGAGGAGCATTGATATGACAATAGATAACCATCAAAATTTTGACATTAATTGTATAATTCCAACACCCATTTGCGACAGGGATGCTATACTACTAACGTGATTACCATCGGGAATAATACTGGATAACCGTCAGTATTGTGACATGGATGCTATAATTTAGATGCCCATTTGTGATGGGGATGCTATACTACCGAGGAGATTACTGTCAGGAATGATAATGGATAACCACATTGCAACATGCATGCTATAATTCTAACGCTCATTTGCGATGGGGATGCTATACTAACAATGGGATTTTGGTCAGAAATGATACGGGGTTACCATCAGTACTGCGACATGGATGCTATAAGTCTGACACCCATTTTTGATAGGGATGCTATACTACCGACGAGATTGATACTGGATAACTGTTGGTATCACGATATGGATGCTATAATTCTAATGCCCATTTGTGTACACTTCTAACGGGGTAACCATTGGAAATACGATAATACTATAATGTTTTTGTTTGGTTAATTCTAACAGTTTTGGCCATCGGAATGGTGATGGTTACCATCTCCATTGCAATTTTTTATGAAATAGCTCTGACAGTGCCTTTTGTCAAATATTAGATGCATAGACATTGAATATCTGACAGACAGCTGTTAGAATGAGGCGTCAAATGTACTAGTGAGATCATACCTTTCAGAGGTAGAAGCTTTGGATGCAACAAGATTGGACACATGAAGAGAGATTGCAGAGGTAAAATTACTTAAAAATCCTTTTCTGGCTATTGTTTCAATTGTCATGCATATGGACACAAGAAAGAAGAATGCAGGAAGCCTGATCAATCAAGAACCAAGCAATATTACATTAGGGAAGAGGCAACAACTAAGATCACATGTTATGAATGCAATAACTTTAGGAACATTGCAAAATATTGTAAATTGCATATTAGTACCATCTCCTACATGTTAGATGTTACAATAAACGAAGCAGAAATAACAATTTACATGCAGAAATATAACCAATTTTAGAAATAATAAAACTAAAATAGAAGAGAACACAAACCACAAATATTTAACGTGGTTCACCCAATCCCTGGGCTACGTTGACCAAACAACAAGTCCAATCTTATTATTATCCAGTTATTACAATCTGATCGCAATACACAATCCCCTTACAAACCAATACCGCAGTAAGACTCAAGATTACATTACATTTTCAAACCCTAACCCTAAGCGAATTTATACAATCTTTATGCTGCTATAAGGCTAGAACATGTTGGCCCAGAATTTGCCAAAAGTGTAAAATTCTTTCCTGGATAGTACTTTCCTAATCACTCACCACAATATAACATTACAAATATGATAATCTAGGATACATAGCAAATTTTTGCAGGTATAATGGAACTCAGAACAAAAGAGGACCACCGCGTATTGTTATAAAGAAGAATATTGGTGATATTGGTAAGAGTCTTACAGAATACATGGATGAATTTAACAGTCATTTTAGAAGAGCAGAAGATCTAAATAGTGATAAGGTATGGAAGGTAAAGGAATCAAGTGAGGAAATGGTTCAGGGAGAGTCAGTAGATGCTATTGAGTCTTCGCCTATTGATAACATTGCTACATCAACCTAGATGGCCAAGCATGGCCTTAGGGAGAGCATTGGAAAGAAACATCATAAATCTATCCAGCCCCTGATTATGAAGATTAAGCTCTTGAAAGTTTAGGGAGAGTATGTATATATGTTATAAAACATGTATATATGTGCTCGCATATCCTTACAATCTATATCGTGTGATCACCAAATTTATAGTTGACTGATTCATTTGCTAAAATAAGTTTATGGTGAACTCTATCATTTCTTTACACAACAAAGTATAAGGACAATCAAAGGACTTATCTAATCATCATTCGAAGAAGCAAAGCCAAAGAAGAACACATGTTTGGGCAAGAAGAACAAAGAAGAAAGTTCAGTGTGCGATTGGACGAAACAAAAATTCATAGATTCATCAGAGAAGAGTATTTTCGATTATTTGTGACCTTTTATTATGGATACTCTATTGATTTTTGATGTCATTGAAAGGCCTAGATACAAATTTAAGAAACATCCATTTAAATCCATAGAAGATGATCCCAAAGGTGCATTTTCACAAACACCCTACGAAATTCCACATGTCGAAGACATTAGGGCTTACATTCACTATAAGTATGAGTCTCTGAGAGAATTTTAGATCTATACATAGATGAAGGACATAATTAGAGAATCTGGAAAATGTAAAGATGAGTTCACACATCTTGAGAATCTCATTATCATGTGAATGATGAAACTCTATGAATTTGACGAAGAGGAATGGATCAAAATCATTTTGAGTAGAGTACATGACTAGTTCATTTGGATTGGAGATTATCTAGTGAAGATATGAAATGATTTGATTCATGGTATAACAGGTTTGGATAACTTTGGTATTATTCCTATCACGGAGAAGAACACAAAGAAACAAGTGGAAACCCTAACCCATTCAAGATGGGATAAGAGGGCGATGACCATAGCTAACATCTTTTAGTAAGATGTTAGATCAGTTTCCATGATTCTCAAATATAAACTACAATATAACAGCCAACCTAACTTGGTAACTGTGGTAGTAATCATGATGGAATGTAGAATGGTAAAGGAAAATGTCAAGTACAATCTTTGCGAAGTACTTACACAATATTTTTTGGAGAATATGAAGCAGATAAAGAAGGATAAGTCGAAGGCATTCAGGTTTGGATCATTATTTATACACATGTACATCCATATTGTACACAAATTTAATGGTATACACCCTAGATCTTGGAAGGATAGTGAACCCACTGGAATTCAGATTACACAAAGTGGTAGAAGACAAAATAGTACATGGGTTGATGGAGAACTATTTGAAATGATCAAAATTTTGCAGAGACAGATGAGAGAAAGAACAAAGATACTTGAGGCTTTGGTAGAGAAGTATAGAGATACAATTTCTTTCATGGTTGAAACTGATTGTGTTTTCTTTGAGGCAGTAGAACCTAGAATGAAATGGTGTTATCCTTTGGGATATGAAGTAAGTCTTGAGGTTTTGACTATGCAAGTTGAACATATATTATCCTCAAAGATTGATCCATTCGAAGAAAGAAGGGGCACTTATGAAGAGAAGTCTGTGAAGATAAGGGAAGAAAAGACTCAAGAAGTAAGGAAGAGGAAAGTAGAGAATGTGGTAGACAATCTAGCAGCCAAGGCTAGTATTACAAAGGAGGAGATGAAAGAGGTAAGGAAGAAGATGACACAAAGTTAGTGCCATCCAGAATACAAGTTTAAACATAAAGTGGTTTGTGGGGTTTTTCTATATATAGTATATTTGAGTTAAAGCGAGTGCCAGTAGGCAGTCACTAAGGAGAACAATCTTTTTCCCTGATACTATTTTTGGTTGGTTTTGAGTCCAGTTTTTATTTCTAGTTTTTATATTGGTTTGATTTGTTTTCAGTTTGTTATAGTTTTCTTTAATCAACTTATGGTCAATCATTTATGATATCAACTGGCCGGTCTAAGGTCCAAGGAGGACATTTTGTATATAGATGTAACTACTATATAGATGCAACTACTCTAGTAAATTGATTTAGTTTGTTATAATTTGCTTTAATCAATGTCTGGTTAGTCATTTATGCCATCTACTAGCTATTTTAAGGTTCAATGAGGACATTTTGTATATGGATGTTATTGCCCTAATATTGATAATATAAAGTTCAGGTTTTTGACCTTTCATCTATAAAAGAAAATAAAATTTTGAATTTGTCAAAGAATTAGCAATTAAATCTTATTTACGACTAAATCTACCAAAGAATCATCATGCTTTTCCATGAAAAATATCAAAATTAAAGAACTCATAGAAATTTAATTAATAAAAATGTCATTATCCGCAACCTCATCCCACTATTCTCTGCTTCTACATATAAACATCTATTTTAAATAGTTATTATGCTCAACTTCAGCGTATTGTAAATATTGCTTTAGAGAATATTTTTTCCATACTTTAGTTATTATTTTAATATATTTATTAAACATGTTTAAATATTTGCAATATATTCTATGATGTCTAAGCATGTCTTTTATGTGTACTATCATGAATATGCTTAGAACACAAAAGTCACTGATATAGCAATGTAAATATTTGTTTTATGTGTACTATCATGAACATGCTTAGAACACAAAAGTCACTGATATAGCAATGTAAATATTTGTTTTATGTGCACTATCATGAACATGCTTAGAACACAAAAGTCACTGATATAGCAATGTAAATATTTGTTTTATGTGTACTATCATGAACATGCTTAGAACACAAAAGTCACTGATATAACAATGTAAATATTTGTTTTATGTGTACTATCATGAACATGCTTAGAACACAAAAGTCACTGATATAGCAATGTAAATATTTGTTTTATGTGCACTATCATGAACATGCTTAGAACACAAAAGTCACAGATATAGCAATGTAAATATTTGTTTTACGTACACTATAATGAATATGCTTAG
>MU225858.1:1992165-2002200 GCA_018584345.1 Thuja plicata | reverse complement strand
TCACTGATATAGCAATGTAAATATTTGTTTTATGTGCACTATCATGAACATGCTTAGAACACAAAAGTCACAGATATAGCAATGTAAATATTTGTTTTACGTACACTATAATGAATATGCTTAGAACACAAAAGTCACAGATAGCAATGTAGATATTTGTTTTGTATGCATTACAATGAATATCCTTAGAACACAAAAGTCAGTGATATAGCAATCTAGATATTTGTTTTATATTTAGAAATATTGATTTATGGATTATGTTTCACACAAATTTATACTACCATTTCTTTATCAGACTTATTGGAAGATGATAATCAAATCCGTCCAGCTTTGCCTGTGCCCTCGCAGCTATGTTAAAACCCTCATTAATTCATTGTTTTGGAGTATAGATAGCAGAGTCAGCTATAAATATAGTGGGATCATTAATCTTCTTTCTCACATAAATACATAACTATAAATTGTCTACCATCATTAATCGTTTATTCTCCAGAAATGGCGAAGGGAAATGTGTGGGTATTATTGTTATTGCTGGTGGTCTCCACTGCATTTGCGTCTGGTAAAATGCAATGATCATGGCCGGGAGTTTGGGACCTGCCAAGACACTTCGGGAATATTTCTTCCTCTCAGCCTATCAATGAATAAATAAATAATTTTCTCATTGGACTTTGATGGGATTGGATTCTTATTTTCAAATAATTTGAGTTGATTAGTTTTGAGTAAATTTATTATAGATCACACTTTGTTTCTTATTTGGGTGGTTAAATTAAGAAAATGATCTAATTTTCTTCATCGCATTTATTCTAACATTATTGTTCGTATTTGTGTGAATGTCTCAAGCTTGTTGTCAATCAAGATATTTTAAATACTAGTAACTTCAGGTAAACTTTTGAGTATGAGAGAATAATATCACATTTTAGAAGTTTAATTACTTAAGAAATTGTAAGATTAATTCTCTAAATCAATTGCTAATTTGAATAAAACTCTCTAAGAATGTGTAGACTCTAAAATTGGCATTATCTGAATCTTTGTAGGTATGACGACAATTCTATAAATAAATTTTGAATACATAATTTACTAATTTGATTTTTTTTTTGTAATTACAAAAAGTTCATTGATTAATACTAGTTCCCCTAGTTAGAATGCATATCAGCTCACATTTGGACTAGAGAGAAAACAACCTATATGTGTTCTAACTTCTGTTAGAATACCAATGCTATTAATGGACTTTTATCTATTATGATCTATGTGATGGGAGAATACAAATCCAAAAAGACTAGGTTTCTTACTAGCTTATGAATAAATAAATAAATAATTTCATTATTAGATATTGTTGAGATAAGTTTTTAATTTTAAAATAAAAGAATACATCTTTTTTAGATCCAATCTTGTTTCATATGTAGCTATAATATAAATATTTTTAAATGCAATGTCAAAATTAAATAGGAAGGCAAAAATGGTGAGTTAAATGATTTTGCATCAAATACACTCCAAACTTATAGGTTGTTTGGATGCTTGTGTTACATTTACTTGTTAGTGTTGCCTTGAACAGTACGATTTAGAACACCTAAAACTCATCTGTATTTTTATTGAGGGAAATAAGTTCAAGCACGTGAGGCATCCCTCTACATGCAACATCCTTATGCACAGGCATTTTAAACTTCTAAGAAAGTTTTCTATTGTGATGTAGCCTGAAAATGTGGTTAAAATAGAAGTAAAATGCACACATAATTCTATATGATCATGGTTGCCAATTTGAACTACTTAACTAATGAGAAATAGTTTAATTATAACACATTGATTAAGTTTATTTTTACATTTTATAGCCCATTGAAGAATTTTTCAATAGCCAATTTGAACTACTTAATTCAATCACTTTATGACATTTAAATTTTAGATAATTTTGTTTTAAAGTTTATATCTAAATTGCTATATCTTTTTTCCAAACAATATACTTTTGGACAAAAATCGTAAAGAGATCAATGAAATGTACCCTTTATACAAAATTTGTATCTTGAAACTTGAAGGAGTTGTTTGGTTGGGAGAAGCAACCACTAATCTAGTTGAACAAGGGGCACGTTTAAGATTTTGGAGTGTCTTAGTATGGTGTATGAATGGTGAATCCACCATTGGTTAATCAGGGAAGTGAGTGGAAGTCATACATTGAGAAAACCTTAATTTTGAGGCTTGTGAGAGACCTATTTGGGGATTTTATATTTGCAGGTTTTTGAGGACCAAATTGATTGGATTCTACTTGGTTTGGAGTCATTTCTAGAGATTGTTGAAAGTCTTGGTGTTTGGGAGTGTAAAGAGTAAAATTTGGATGATGATGAATGGATAAATAATGATATAAAAAAGGAAGGTGGGGAAGATAAGATTCTCCTCTTAGCCCCAAATTCACAAAGAAAGGATCCAAATTGATTAACCACAAGAAAATGGTCAATGCACAAATGAATCAATCGATTAGGAATAAGAAGAAAGAGAAAAACCTTATATTCTGCTTTTGGAAGAAAGTGTGTAATAGATCTAAAATGACTAAAACCTTAATGGAAATGAATTGTAGATAAATACTAACCTCAAAGTGTAGCAGATTTGGAAATTGTTGTTTTTGGATGTCTGTACTGAGTATACAAAAAATTTTGCAACTAGATCTGGAACGGAAACATAGAGATGAAGAAAACTCTGAAATCTTTTCCTTTTCTGAGTGAGGTCGACCTTGATCCAAATAAAGGTTGACCTTGACCCAAATAAAGGTCGACATTGACCCCTTTATGTCAACCTTGACCTATGCTTCTCTAATGGAAAATCTGTTCGCGGATCTCAAAAGTTTGCCGAAAAGGGTGTCCAGATCTTCTCTGTAATTCATTGTTCTGTACCTGTACCTGCAAGAAAAATGGTTTTGTTGTTTGGATGGGGGGTTTGCCTTGGTCAAACCCCAGTTTAGGAATTAATCTTGAAATAGAATTTGAAACTGTAGTAATAAAAAAAGTAAATGCAATAATTTACCTTGCTTATGTTGAAACCCTGGTGGAGGATTCAAATCTTTGAATCTTCAAGTATGGAAGTTCCAAATGAATGTAGAATATATGAGGTAGGATGTAGGATGTATCAAATCAATTGCCTTTAGATATTCAACACCAATCTTGAATGGATCTTGGAATAGGAAGAACCTTGAATGGATATGGATGAAGAAATCTCCAACAAGAGGGCTCCATAAAGCTTGAATCCTTCAATGGCTACTAATCGATCTCCTTGATAAATTGAATGCTTGAATGATTGAATGGTTGAGAGTAGATGATTTCTCCAATAGATTAAGCATAGATCCCTTTTTCAACCATATATCATGTTGTGTCCTTCATTTTCGTTCTCTTGTTGTGTTTTCTTGTTATTCTTTTTCCGTCCTCAAAATGAGAGGAGAAGGCTTCCTTATATACTAGTCTAGGGAACCAATTTATAGAGAAAATGATATAGGAGAATTAAATTCCAATTAGGCTCATACCCCTAGAAATGGGCCTATGTTAAGTATCCTTTTAAGGGTTGCCACTTCGGAGCTTGAAACAGCTGTCCCGAAAGCGGAAAATAACTTTTTCCAAACCTCGACATACTTTGGAAACCTAAAATTTGGACCCTGGGTCAGGGTTGAGGTCGACCTTGACCCAGATGATCAATCTTGAACCTGAGGTCAAGAACCTCAAATTCCTAGAGAAGGATGCCAGAAATAGGTAGGAGAAAAGTGGAAAATAGGGCAAGATAGGGGAAAAGCCTAATCCAAGTCAAAGACCCATTCAAGGCATTTGACATGACCCCAAACCACTTACTCAGAGGGCTAAACTAGTCCTAAATGGAAGTGCTTCCATTTTTCAACGATACAGGGAGCAACCAAAGCTTATACTTTTTTTGTAAAATGACCACATTTCATATTTGGAGCAAGGGTATAGTTTGAGTATCTCTTTGTTGGTAAAAAAAACCTATGTTAAGATTTTGGTATGTTAAACTATGCTAAAAAGGGTATCAGAAACCATAGAGATTTTTTTTGGTGCTTTGGAAAATTTGTAAGAAAACTTCACATTTGTGTCGCTGGAGACCTGCTAGGAAAGCCATTAGGTCTAGTAGATATTTTGGAGAATTTGTGTGTTTGGTCTTTTTTGTGAGCTTAAAACTTGTTGAAACCTCTTTAACCCACCTTTTATAGACCTAAGACATCCACTTTGGTCATTTGGAAGGTGTTTGAGGAGTTTTTGAAACATTTTCTACTTGGAGAGTTTGGGGAGCCTTGTATTTCCCTTATAAGTCTAACCTAGATTGATTTGATTCCCACCACATTTACCACTCTGCATCACTTAGTGTCTCAATCTTCCGTTGACTCCACAATTTCAATACACAATGAGTCACGTAATGAACATACTACAATAACTATGTCATTTTTCTCGTAACAATGAACAATCCAAACCTCTTTCTCATGACCTATCTTGAATGTCCAAGGTTCTATTTCCCACTTCCATACAAATTGGCTTATGGTTGATTCCTGATTTAAATTTAATTGCTTTCTTTCTTATGAGCATGTATCTTGATTTATCAATCTTCTTGAGAATTTGCAGAATTTCCTAGATGATTATTCCTTACTTCTCACAAATGTGATCTTTGCACAATGGATATGTAAAAATCTCTATGATTATTACAAAATCCATTTGATTTATTCTTCAGAAAATCTAATTCTTATCGATGACCCTGTAATGGGGCTTCAATATTTATTCTTTCCATATCAAGTCATATTATCGACATTATATTTGCCATATTTCAACATCTATCTTTCACGCTTGCTTTGAAGTCGTGTTTCATCTCCTTAGTTGTATATTTTGTTCTTATGACTAAGCTTATCAAACTAATGACAAAAGGTGTTTTTGGGTTGGCAAGCACTACACCTGCAACCCTTCAACCTCTAGAAATAGAGAAGGTTATCAGTCCACCTCCTACTGCAGTTGATGTACCTAAAACCACACCTGCATCACCAAAGAGGACATCACAAGAAGAAAAAACCCAAGGAATTAGCAAAGAGAAACACTAGGTCCATTGAACAAGACTCTCCACCTAAGAAAAAGAGGAAAAAATTTATAAAGGAGAAAGCAAAGGAGAAGAAAGAAGAAGAGAAGATCACAGAGGTGAAACAAGTCTGGAAACCTGATATAAAGATACTGAAGAAGAGGATGATTAAGCAGGGAAAGATTAATACATTGACTAGATACTATGAGAGGTATGATGCATCTGATCAAATCTTGATTGAGGACATTGTCATCAATAATTTACTTGTTTTTAAGAAGAACTTATTAGAATTTGAAGGCAGTATACCTGAGGATCTATATGAGAAATTATAAATAAGAAAATAGTTAGCACAAATTGAAGATGAAACAATCAGAATACAAGCCATTGAAGTTATGTTACATGTTGTTTCTTTTAAAGAGATGGAAGGATATTGAATGCTATAAAAAATATATTGAGAACTAAATCAAGACTGGTTAAGATAATAGGGAGAAAATATGATGAATTGATTGAGGAAACATAGAAGGTTGTAGACAAGGTTCTGATGGGGATTGAGCCTAAGAAGTCTTCACCTCTCAAGGCTACTAAACCTAAAACTATTCTAAGCGGTGAGTCATCAAGGGTAGCTGAAGTAAATCTTGATACACCAAAAGTTGAAGATAGTAGTGAATTTTTCAGTACTGTAATGCATCCAAATTTATTTTTTACTAGTGTGCCTATGTCTTCAGACACTTCACAGGATGCTAGTGATCCTATTGAAAGGAATGTTGACAATGTTGCAGATATTGGAGGAAGCATTGATGTGAAAGTGGTACAGAAGGAAGGACATAAAGAGAGTGAAGCTGAGGAAAAATCAATTAAAGTTGAAGTAAAGCAAGAAACTCATGTATCTGTTTCTTCATATTTATTGTTGGCAAGTGGAGATAAAAATCTGAGCATGGGCATTGAGAGCATGGACAAGGATGAGTTGACAAAGCAATCTTACATAGCCTTTTCCAAAGCGAAAGAGAGATCTATTTTTTTCATACTTTTGTTATTATTTTAATATATTTATTAAGAATGTTTAAATATTTGCAATATATTCTACAATGAAGCACGAATTTTATGTGCACTATAATGAGTATGCTTAGAACACAAAAGTCACAGACATAGCATTGTAAATATTTGTTTTATGTGCACTATAATGAATATTCTTATAGCACAAAAGTCACAGATAGCAATGTATGTATTTATTTTATGTGCACTATAATGAATATACTTAGAACAAAAAAGTCACAAATAGCAATGTCGATATTTATTTTATATTTAGAGATATTGATTTATGGATTATGTTTCACACAAATTTATACTACCATTTCTTTATGAGACTTATTGGAAGATGATAATCAAATCCGTCCAGATTTGCACGTGTCGTCACAACTATGTAAAAGCCTTCATTAATTGATTGTTTTGGAGTTTGGAAAGTGGGAACACATCCATCCTTAGATTCCATAAATAAATAAATAGGTTGATTCGACTACTAATTAATTGTGATTGTAAGATGTACATCGCTAGTAACGAGCGAGAGAGAGTAATTAATTACTTAAGGAATCAAAAGATTAATTCTCCAAATCAATTGCTAATTTAAATAAAACTCTCTAAGAGTGTGCATAATCTAAAATTGGCATCATCCTTATCTTTGTAGGTACAACGACAAATCTATAAATAAATTTTGAAATACATAATTTACTAATTTGAAATTTGTTTTTGCAATTACAAAAAGTTCATTGATTATTTCTAGTTCTCCGGGTCAGAATGCATATCAGCCCACATTTGGACTAGAGAGAAAACAACATGTATGTGTTATAACTTATGTTAGAATACCAATGCTCTTAATGAACTTTTATCTATTATGATCTATGTGATGGGAGAATACAAATCTAAAAAGACTAGGTTTCTTACTAGCTTATGAATAAATAAATAAATAATTTCATTATTAGATATTGTTGAGATTATTTTTTAATATTCAAATAATAAAATAAATCATTTTTATATCCAATCTTGTTTCATATGTAGCTATAATATAAATATTTTTAAATGCAATGTCAAAAGAAAACAGGAAGGCAAAAATGGTGATCTGCTAATCACAAGAGAAAAGAATATGCAAAAGCCCAAATTGCCTTAGAGAAATAAAAGTAAATACATAAAACCATATATTGAATAAAGGATTGCAAAGTCAAGAAAGACAACATTAGAGACAACAAAGTCAAGAATGACTGCAAGATAAAGAAAGACAACCCCAAATGTCAAAAAAGGCTTCTCTAATGGGAATTGGTGCCATCGTTCTCCCCCATAATTATCATTGGGAAGAACATGACGTAGATCTCTGAGCTTCTTGAACCTTTCATGAGCTAGAGACTTTGTGAAGATATTTGCAATGTGATCTTCTATACTGCAATACACAATTTCAATCAAGCCTTGTTGAATCAATTCCCTGATATAGTGATGTTATATCTCAATATATTTGGTTCTACTGTGAAATATTCGATATAATGATAAATTATCACATCTTTAATTGTAGACCTTATGGCAAGACATATTTTCAATTGGTGTCAAAACACTTAGTCATTCAGTCTCCACCGAGCCAGCAAGCAATATACAAGTCCCGAGTGATCAGTGTTGCCCGATTGATCAATGTTGCCCGAGTGATCAACATTGCCCGAGTGACCAGCATCTCCTGAGTGAACAACATGACCCGAGTGACAATTTAAGGCCGACCTTGCATGTATTGTTAAATATTATTTTTTATTGCAAGCTGACTTACAGAGTTATTTGTTTGGATAAGATATATATGTAAGATAGTTTTGTTTATCCAAATTGTTATGTAATGAAGTATGTATGAATATGTATAAGCATAATATATGATAATAGTAGATTGATTAAGAGCAGAAGTATTATAAACAACAGAGTCTCATCTATCACATTCAGGTGATCAATTATATTCAAAAGGATCTTATTGATCAATCATAGTTGCACAGAGAAGATGATCAACTAGTTCATTCTCATAGGTGGATCAGTGAAATCCTTTAACCAGGTGGACCTAACAGCCCTTTCTCTAAATCTCTTAAGAGAGTCGCATTACCTATTGTATTGTACAAACTCCTTTAACAAGGTGGACTTAATAGTCCTTTCTATGCTCCAAACAAGGAAGACCATCAGAAGTGGTCATTGTGAGTGCTAACAGGCGAAATTTATATTGCAGTACTAAATATTGTGGGTATCATCCCCACCCCACTTTACTTTCTTTTGGAAGGTTTCTGGGTAACAAAATATTGCGTTATGAGTTGTGTATCATTCTTTACTTTAAGTTCTATGCATGCAAACAGAGTAGTTAATCTAATTGTGGATTAAGTTTTATTGGTTGCTGATTCACCCCCCCTCTCAGTCGCTCGGCACATCATATATTTACAAAAATTGGTATCCGAGCAGTGGTTCTCTTATCAGAATCTTGACAACTTGAGAAAAGATTAGAGGCAATGGAAACAAACAGACTAGAGAAAGACATTGAGAATGAAAAGAAAGATCTTAAAGTGGCCATGGATCAGACCAAGAAGCTTAAGGAGCAACTCTCTCTTTTCATGAAATGAGGAAAAGAACTAGTTGTACAAATGAATGAAAATAACTATATAGAAGAAAGAATTGAAGACTTTTACAAAGACAAAAGTTTTGAAGAAGCTGATGCAGCCATTGAAGACCTACTTACAAAGAATCTCACTTTACATGAAGAATTCAGAAAGGTAAAAAGAGAACAGGACATTTGTTTAATCAGAATATGTGAAGTCATTGAACTGAAGAACAAAGTAGAAGATGACAGAAATATGGCACAAGAAGACAAAAGACTACTGAGTACAAGAATAGAGGAAAAAGAAAAATAAATCCAACACTTGTCACTTCAGAAAGCTGATTTGGTAAGTCAACTCAATAATGCAACACAAGAGGTTGTTAATCCAAGGACAAAAAATGAAAGACTGCATAATGATCTCAATACTGAAAAACAAGCAAGTTTGAATATGAAAAATTCACAACCAAGCATGGATTAGACAAAAAAAATTAGACATCATGGACAGACTAGATTAGGGTATACTGAACAAGGTGAATCCTCACAGCAAGGAGCTCAAAATAACAACAAGCCTACGTGAAATCATTGAAGTAAGTAAGGGCATACATCAAATAAATGTTTGAGCAATGGAAAGTCAAGATTTAATGGAAAATGCTACAAGTGTAACTGTACAGTCAGAAAATGGAAGCACTTCCATGGTAGACTAGTTTAGCCTTCTGATTAAGTGGTTTGGGGTCATGGAAAGCACCTTGAATGGGTTCCTGATCTTGACATGACTTCCCCCCTGTTCTATCCCTCTTTCCACTCCTGTTTAGCCTAATTTCTGCATTCTGGACTGCAGACTGGTGATTCTGGGCTTCAGGGTCAGAGTCGAACTTTTAGGTCTATTTTGACCTCGAACCTGACCTAGGTCAGGGTCAACCTTGACCCAGGGTTCAGATCCTGAGGTCTCACAGATTTTGGAGTTTGACCTTTGCAAAAAGTTTTTCCCGCTTTCGAGTCAGTTGTTTCAGGTTCCGAAGTGTTGATTCCTAAATTATATTTAATATAGGTCCTCTCCTAGGGGTAAAGGCTTTAATGGGAATTTAATCCTCCTATGTAGGCCTCCTTAGAAGATTGTGGCCTAATTCCATATAAAAGGGAGCTTTCTCCTCTCATTTTCTCTAAGTAAAGTCTAATGGTGATCAAGCATTCTCAAACTATCTTCAAGTGCAATTCAAGCAAGCATTCAAGCAATATTTCAAGAAAGCATTCATCCATTATCAAGCATTCAAGAATCCATTTTCATGAAGGAGATCCATTGGAGGCCATTAAAGGATTCAAGCTACATAGTGCCCTTTTGGTGATCTCTCCATCCACCTTCTTCCAAGCCTCTTCCAAATCAAGAACCCATTCAAGACTTG
>MU225858.1:1968005-1979727 GCA_018584345.1 Thuja plicata | reverse complement strand
CTAAAGAAATCCCTTTATGGACTTAAACAGGCCCCAAGAGCTTGGTATGAGAGACTTGATGGTTACTTGACAAAGATTGGATTCAAAAAGGGAGCAACAGATTGCAACTTATTCATGAGAGAGACACTTGATGGAATACTACTCATTTCTATATTTGTTGATGGCATTATCTTTGGAGGTAATGACAAGCTTAGTGCAAAATTCTCCAAAGAGATGCAAAGTGAGTTTGAAATGAGCATGATTGGACATATCAAATATTTTTTGGGATTAAATGTAAAACAAACAGACAAAGGCATATTCATAAATCAGTCTAAGTATGTGAAGGAGATATTGAAGACTTTCAAAATGGAAGATTGCAAACCAGTAAGCCCCCATGATAACATGAAACAATCTTTCTAAAGAAGATGACTCTACAATAGTTGACAAGACATTATACAAGTCTATGATTGGAAAACTCATATATCTTACTCAATCTAGACCAGATATTTCCAATGCAGTAGGCATTGTTGGAAGGTTTGCAGCTGAAACCAAACAAAATCACCTAATGGAAATAAAAAAAATATTTAGATACTTAAAAGAGACTATAGACTATGGTTTATGGTATCCTAACTCAGAGAATATACAACTTCATGTGCATATAGATGCAAATTGGGCAGGTTGTGTTGATGACAGGAAGAGTACCTAAGGAGGAGGAGTATTTTTTGGAGACAGGTTGGTTACTTGGAAGAGCAAGAAGTATAATTGTATCTCTCAGTCAACAACAGAAGATGAGTATGTTGCAGAAGCATTGAATTGTTCAACAATGGTTTGGATCAAACAGATGATTAAATAATTTGGCATCCAGATTGATTATCCTATTGTTATTCACTATGATAACACTAGCACTATCAATATGTCAAAGAACCCTGTGATGCACGCAAAGACAAAAAACAATTGAGATCAAATATCATTTTCTAAGAGAAAAATTTGCAGACAAAGAAGTAATGTTGGATTATGTGAGCACTAAAGAACAGTTAGCAGACATTTTTACAAATCCTTTATCAAAAGATACTTTTGAGTATCTCAGGGAGAAGCTAGGATTAATTCCCTTTCCTGAGTCTGATTAGAGTGTGCAACAAGAGCATCAGTCCTAGGTGACTGATGAATGGTTGACTACTCTACTTTTGGAGTAGTACCTGTGCTTAATTAATTTTTCCACCCTTTTCCCTTGATGTCAAAGGGGGAGTATATAGTAAGGGGGAGGATATACTCTAGGGGAGTATACAGAGATGAAAAATATAGTAAAAAGAGATGCACCAGTTAAGATGATCTTTTGATGAGGATATTGAGAAGATTGTAAAAAGAAGAAGGTTATTTTGGGCTGATAGTTTTTATCATATCATATGTTTCCATCAATGTCAAATGGGGAGATTATTGGAGATTTGCTTCTTTGCAAATAGTTGATTATATGTTTATCATTGATGACAACATATAATATACATTAGTGTACTATCTGTACAGGTGAATTATGTTAATCTATTTTGGCAGTTACAGTTTCTGGAGATTATCTGTTAAGAGCCGACGTATTTACATTGTTTGTTGAGTTGTGCCTATCTTCGGGATATGCATGTTTGTATTCATGTTTATTTATGAGGTAATGATGATTATCCAAAGGTGCTAAATGTGTTGTAATAGAAGTGTGATGTTTGAGTTAATTTGGTAGAGCTGACTATGTGAAGTGACGCCTCCACTCATCTTGAGTTGCGCGGTCCTAACTTTGATTGTATTCTTAGTTAAGCCAACAAGGAAGTTGCTGAAGTGTTTCCTACAACCATCATGACCTTATCCTTGGATAAGATACATATAGCAGTTCAAATATGATTGTAAGTTTGAAAATGAAGTGAAAAAGAAAAGACAGAGTAGAGAAGAAAGTTAGACAGTAAGAGTTGAAGATCTATGTGAAGAAGCAGAAGAAGATTACAATTCATTGGAACTGATCAAGACAGCATGTCTACTCAAATAGTTCATTATCATATATAGTGTATATCTACCTTATAGAAGGTTGTAGCCTTCATCATTTGAGCAGTGAGCTCTTGGAAAGTGTGTCAGGTCACGCCTAAAAGGGTTACTTGTAAAAGACTCCTAACAGGGTCTGACCTTTGACCAGGTCTTTGTACTTATTGCATTGTAAAGATCAAATCATAACAGGGTTGCAAGATCTTCTAACAAGGATCATTATAAACTAGTACAGTTATTTGTGGGTGCTAATTCCCACCGAGGTTTTTACCTAATTTGGTTTTCCTCGTCACCAAAATTGTGTTGTTCAATTCTGTGTTATCTTATTGAGTGTATGTTTAAAGTTATTCGGTACTTAATTGAAAAAGAATTGAATCTTGTAGATAATTGATTCACCCCCCCCCCCCTCTCAGTTATCTCTTGGTACTATTGCTAACAAATATGACCCCTCCGAGCTAAAGAGTCATATGACTGAAGACCTATACAAGGCAGTCTCTTTTCCCTAGAGTAATGCAGTCAAAACTGAAAATGACATAAGGGAACATATATTGAGGCAAGTCATGCCTAGAATGAAGGGAAAAGAAATAAAAGAAGTGCTGAGAAAGTATGAAAATAATCACACCCCCAGATTCAGGGCATTCCAAATATTGAACAAAAACATAGAAGATGTAGTTCAATGCACCACATTAGTGTGGAAATCAATATTTGACATTAAAGAAGATAATGTTAAAGCAGAAGTACCGAGTACAGACCCTAAAAAATAGAAAGATGATGATACACTACCCAAGGTACTGACTATTGAAGAGTCTAATGCTGAGAAGATTGTAGTAGAGGTAATGGCATCATTACCCCAATCTCCTATCCAGAACATAGTATATCCGAGCAAGGAAAAGGTTGTAGAATCCACATCAGATCAAGTAGAAATCGAGCAAGAGGCTACACTTACTACTGATCCAAGCATACCTGAGTCATAGAAGGACAAGGTAGATGTCTCTACTGCCAGTATTGACTCATTGGTTAACATTGATCCAACAATTGATACAGTAAAGGTCAATGACCTAATTGGATTGAATACTGAGGTAAAGGATGAGGAAGGAAAAGGTATGGAAATTTTCCCTTCACCGATTCCTAAGACAAAATGAAAAAAGAAGTAAATAATGACGAGATAGATCTTGATGAAGAAATTGTGATTCCAAATCAGGATCAATCCAGCTTATCTGTAGAGAAAATGGATATTTTGGGAGAACTTTGGAAGAAAAGAGCTACATAGTAGAAGCTCCAAAGAGAAAGGAAAAGAAATGAAGTACTTAAAGATGTCAAAGACATATTTGTTGATGCATTTCAGATTGACATCAATGAGAGTGAATCAATAATAGACCAACTTGTTGAAATTGTCCACAAATTCAACACAGATATGAATGGTCAAGAAAAGTTACTTGAGAAAGCAGAAAAGAAGTTTAAGAACAAGGTTCTATAAAATATTGCAGAAAAGATTGTAATTGACCAGGTGCATCTTACAAATGTCATCAACACTCTAGAAACCACCGTGACCAATGTGGTAGCACTCTTTGTAACGTTAAATAACACCTCTAAATTTACCATGTTGATAAAGAACAAGACAACAAAGATTGATACAGATATGAAAGAAAGTGTAAAACAATTAGTAGCTGACCCGACCACTAGTTCATCTCACTTCATGAAGATGAAGTATCTTACTAATCTACAGGCCGCATTATTGAGAGAAGAGGCCAGGACTAGAGAGTCACTTATAGCTATACAAAGCCAACTCCTACCACACATGGACACAATGAAGAAACACATCACACATGCTAAGACACTCATTTATGACAACAATTTCTCAGTTGCAGAGCTTATGGTAGAGTTGTTTGTAGAGCTACAAGTTGAACTGCACATCATGAAGGTGCTACATGAAAATTGGGACAACACTTTGTCTCAAATTTTTAAGGTACATAGTGATTTCCTATCCTACTTTGGAATAACCCTATAGATATCAATTTTGGCATTCTTGTCAAAAAAAAGGGGAAAAATATCATTGTATAGTAATAAAGTGGGAAATGTCATTGTAAATATCACTGGGGAAACATATGTACAATGAATAGTGAAGAAGATATACTTTACAAAAACAATTTTGAAAAATACAAAAATAGAGTCAATTGGACCCAAGGAACAGAGAAAGTGTCAAAACCTGAGCAATCAGTAAGGGGGAGTTTTGACATATCAGATACATAATTTAATGATAAGTGGTTTTGTTACTAATGCCAAAGGGGGAGATTTTCAACCTTATGGCAAGACATATTCAATTAGTGTCAAAACAGTTAGTCATTCAGTGTCAACTGAGCCAACAAGCAATATACAAGTCCTGAGTGATCAGTGTTGCTCGAGTGATCAGCATTGCCCACATGACCAACATTGCCTGAGTGAACAACATGAACCGAGTGACAGTTTAAGGCTGACTTTGCATGTATTGTAAAATATCATTTTTTTTATTGCAAGCCGACTTGCAGAGTTATTAGTTTGGATAAGATATATATGTATGATAGTTTTTTTTATCCAAAATTTTATGTAATGAAGTATGTATGAAAATGTATAAGCATAAGATATGTGAATAGTAGATTGATTAAGAGTAGAAGTATTCTAAACAATAGAGTCTCATCTATCACATTCAGGTGATCAGTTATATTCAGAAGGATCTTTTTCAGCAATCATAGTTGCATAGAGAAGATCATCAACTGGTTCATTCTCACAAATGGATCAGCAAAATCCTTTAACCCGATGAACCTAAGAGTCCTTTCTCTGAATCTCTTAATAGAGTTTTGTTACTTATTGTATTGTACAAAATCCTTTAACAAGGTGGACTTAAGAGTCCTTTCTATGCTCCTAACAGGGAAGACCATTAGAAGTGGTCATTGTAATCTCTAACAGGCTAAATTTATACTATAGTACTAAATATTGTGGGTATCATCCCCACCCCAGTTTTACTTTCTTTTGGAAGGTTTCTGGGTAACCAAATATTGTGTTATGATTTTTCTATGATTCTTTACTTTAAGTTCTATGCATGCAAACAAAGTAGTTAATCTAATTGTGGATTAAGTTTTATTGGTTCCTGATTCACCCCCTCTCTCAGTCACTTGACGCATCATATATTTCCAACAATATATCATGTCTTATATAGTAATGAGCTTGCATTATGGTTATCATGATACTTCGACCGCATGCTCATCTATATATTTCTTCTTTTGATAATGGATATTATTTTTGGTATGTTGAAGAGGTTTATCATTGAGAACATTAACATCGACATTGTCTACCACCCCCTGGTATCCTTCATTCCCATGTGTACTACTCAATGAATGTCTACATTTCTTTGTCTTTCTCTGTATTTCATGAAGATCATACTATCTTGTCGCCAGATGGATCCATGTTTCACCACCTTTGAAACCTTGCATGTAAACATCGAAGACGTATTAAATAGTATAGAAAACCCTAAGATATAAAATATAATTAAAAGTAATAAACAAAACAAATAAATCAGTCTCATACTGTCACCCAAGATTTTTTCCCTTTTGACCCTTGGAGATATTTGTCAAGATCGCGTAATGCCTTAAAGAGTAAAGGTAATGCATCTCCCGATTAAGGGAACATGCCCGCCGTTGATGATTTCCATGTTTTAACAAGTGATCATGTTACTTAGGGTTTGTGGGTCTAGGACACGTTTTTCTCTATTGTGATGCATTGATGTTTAAAGATCCTTCATCTTAAGCTTAGAGGCGTAACACCGACCATAGATGAAATTAGATCTTCATCAGGGTTTAACCGTAGATCATCGTTCTTTATCTCTGAGAATCTAGTGGGTCTGGGAAATGCATCAACATCATGCACTTCCTTGATGGTAAATATCATTCATCATCTGCATTTAGGCATAGCGCCAACCATCGAATGAAATTTTACTTGCTTGACGATTACTTTTTTTTTACCTCAGTCAAGCAGGACTTGGTAGACACCTGTCAACTAGTTTCAAAGCTTTAATGAATAAAGGTCATTTGTTTTCTCATTTGAGGGAAAGTGCCAGTCGTCGATCTCCATTTTTTTTAATCACATAGATCTGCATAAAGGTATCAATTGAACCCCAAAAATATGTGTAACGACTAGTTTTTGAATTTAAATATATAAATGACTAAGGAAAAACAAAACATAGAACAATAAGAATTTATTTATACAAATAAGAGAGTACTTCCCTGAGTTATTCAGATATAAAAATATGTATGTAAATCTAGGTTCAACCACGAGCATTAGTATTTACTGAGTTATCTAGTGATGACCAAGCGAAAGAACACAATGATGACCGAGTGTCAGTATTTTATAGTTTGAGAAATATTTGAGATCCCAGCAGACATAGTTGAATTCTTGGGATGTGTAAATCTTGTTGGAGATAAGGATGAATGACCTAGAACATTTAATGAGCATTTAATGCATATTTAACCATTACTATGTATGGATTCAAGGTGTTTTGAGATATATCAAGAATGTATAAGGAGAATGAAATATTTGAAGGATTCATTGGATCAGACCAAAACCTAAGATCTACGGTGAAGATTAAGCATAAAATGATCAAGCTACTTTGTAGGAAAGGTATAATATTAACCTAATTGTAGGTTATCTGTGTAGAGGTTGATTCAGTTGATTGAATAATCTAAGCAGAAAGCATAGAAGGCTGAGAAGAGCAGTAAAGAAATGTGAAGTGGTGATTGCTTGATTAATTTCCAAGCATATCAGAAAGATGGAGATGATAATGGAGGCCAATCAGTGAATTAGAATTTGAGAAAAAGTGGATATGTGTTTGCAAACTGAGTTGTATGTTTCATATCACAATTTTTGTTACTTTCTACCCATTATGTCAGTTGAGAATCCTTTTAAACAAGGTTGACCTAACAGTCATTTTGTAAATCCTTTAATCAAGGTGACATTCTAATGGAATGATTTAAGTCCTCTAACAAGGCTCACTTTTAATAGGGTGATTAAATAATTTAACAGGGTCAAACCTAACAGTGTGTATTGTAACCTTTAACAGGGTTGGCTCCTCACAGAACTCACTTAAGAAGAATGAAATATTGGTAGCATGTTATTGGTGGTTTTTCCCATATTGGGTTTCCACATTAAATCTTGGTGTCATACTTGTGTGACTGTTATTTGATGTTTTACTGTTAAGAGTTTTATATGCAAGTTGATTATTTTAGGACAGTGGACTGCAAGTTTATGTTACTTATCATATTCTATAGAGACTAATTGGATTGTTGAGTAGAACTGAGTTGGTCGAAGTGTTTAAAATTCCAATTGATACATTTGGACCTGAGGATAATTGATTCGCCCCCCTCTCAGTTATTCTGAATCATTCTAACATCTTCTCTAGTTAAAAAAAATGAGGAAGGATGTGGTGAATCTTAAGGGAAAGAGCCTTGGTAGTGACCTTGTAAGAGACATTAAGGAAAGTACTTCACTTCCAATAAAAAATATCTTTCAGATCCCCAGCCTAAGGGATGAAATTAATATTTCCCTTATTAATTAGTTGTCCCAATGATTGGGTATGCAAATCCTCAAGATAGACCTTATACCGGAACTGGGAACTACAAAAGAATATAAGTCTTTGTATAATTCATAAGGGAAGCCATTACAACTAGGAGCCTTGTCATCTTCCATAGAAGAAACCATTTATTTTAGGTCTTTGAGGGTTAACAGGTGGTCATAAAAAACCTTTTGGGAATCTGATTTAGTTGAGAAGGAACCAACACAAGAATATCCTTAAGGGCTTGGTCTTTTGTAGGGTAATTTCCCTAAATTGTGAACACCTTCTCATAATTTCTAAAAAAGGCCTAAAGAATATCAGGTAGCTCAGTGAGCACCAAATAGCCTTCTTTGATATTTTTGATGCCACGAGAGGAATCACAAGATCTAAGAGAAAGAAAAAAATCTTTAGAAGAACAATCATTCACCTTGAGCCAATGCAATCTGGCCTTGAACTGAGGTCCTTCAGTAGAATGATGTTCCCTCCTAAATGACGGGCACCAGTCAACACTAAATAGACTCTAACCAACCCATTTGTTTTTAGTGATGTACAAATGAGAAACCCTAACTTTTAATTCATGGAAAATGGGTTTTGAAGCTAGAGCTTCAGTAGTCGTACGTAGATATTTGGTTTTACATCATAAGATCACCGATGGTACATGACCAACTATCTACCATAAATGTAGAGAAACCACATAGTCCATGAGATGGCATCATTCCACCAAGATGTGTTTGAATATGTTTATAATTCTTTGTTGTTCCATATATGGTTTGTGGTAGTATGGTTTCATTGTTTTTTAGTTTTGGATAATGATGACGTGGTCTGAAGGCATATTTAGTAACACATTATTTCACTTTGGGCTCAAATTATTATGGAATTTTGATCATGTGTAATTTAGTTGAGCCAATGTGCCTAGCGTTGTCCACTTTTCATTCCTCCCTACCACACGAATGCTTAGTCTGGACCTATTTCAAAATTATGTTGGGTGACTTGATAATAATAGTTCAATGTAAATAAGAGGTTGTTTGTGATGGACCAGTGTCAAGAATGATTGAGAAAAGGATTCATCAGATGTAGTGTGAAGGTTTGGTGAAAGTGTGAATTTGGGTTGTGAGTAGAATGCGTGTGTATGAAGGTAGTGAGATAAGGGTTTCTTCTAGCAATTATACTATAGTGGTATATTCCCTTTTCTCTCTTCTTTCTCCTGGAAGTGAGTTCTTTTTTTTAGTGAGCCTACACCTAGTAAACATTCTGGTAGTGAGGCACCCTTTTCTAAAATTACCTTAACTAGTGTCACCTTAACTGGTGTTTTTATTCATGAGTATTAGATTCTTTATGGTTTTTCCCATCTTTGGTTTTCCACGTGAAAATATAGTGAAAATCCAGTGTTTATGAGTATCAAATCTAGTTGAGTAAATTAACCATAAATTGTTTGATGTGAATCTGTGAAACTGAGAAAAGTTTTAATTAATACCTGATTCATTAGTTCTCTTAGTTATCAAGGACATTTTTTAGAATTTAATCTTTCCTTGGTTTAAAATATGTAATTAAAGGATAAACCAAGGTATCCTTATTTTTATTTGTCCTCTAGTCCAAGTAGGAGGACATGTCACTATTTTGCAATTCCTTTAATAAGGAAATTAGATATTCCTGCTTAAGAGGAATCTCACATTTGTCACACACACAATATGAATGTGGCATTCATAGAAGATGGGAGTGGTACAGAGCACCCTAGGGTTTTAGCTCCAAACCCTAGTAAATTGCAGAGTGATCAGAGGAGCAGATCATGGTTAACTGTTAGGTTTGTTTGGCTAGCAGTTTTCTTTCCCCTAAACACTAACGGTTTCAGTGTCTTAACTCCTAGCGCAAGAGCGGGCCGATTACTTCATCCTTGTCGCACAGTAGCGAGTTGATGGGCAGTCAGTTTAAAACCGATGCGACAGCGCGATGACAGGGTATCGCAGACTCACGAGCTGATCGATGGTTAAGTTCTTAAGTGTGCGAGTGAGCGACAAGAGCTCATCGCACAATCGCGAGGTGAACTGGAAGTCAGCGTTTAAGGGTTGTGACAACACGAAAATAGCTCATCGCACAGTCGGCGGTCTATCGGCGGTCAGCTTGAAATGGGCGCGACAGTGCGATGACCGTGTATCACGAAGTCGCCGGGTACTCAGCAGTTAAGTGAAGACAGTGCGAGTGAGTGACAACTTATGCATCGCGTGATCGCAGAAGTAATAGGCAGTTAAGTTTATAAGTACGCGAGAGTGCGACGAGCGCTCATCACACAGACGCAGACTAATTGGCAACTCATATCAGAGTGTTGCAGGTACCCGATGATGCTGCATCGCTCAGTCACAAAGGAAGCGGCATCACGGTTAGAAGTACTACGAGGATGCGATGAGAGCTCATCGCTCAGTCGCAAGGGAATCGGCAGATCGGGTATAAGGGTTGCGAGCGTGCGACTGCTATGTATTGTAGGGTTGCAGATGAATTGGCAGCTCGTCTAGAAGAGGTGCGAGTGTGTGACAACAGTACAGCACAAGGTCGCAGAGGAATAAGCAGCTCGGTTGGAATCATGGTGAGTGCGCAACGACAAGGAATTGCAAGGTCGCAGACTAAAGCATGCATAGTTTTTATGACTCGCGACTATGTGATTAAACATCCGGGGTAAGGTAAAGGTCTGACTGAGCTGAGAAAGAGTTGAAAAGTCAGATACGACAAAGGAAAAGAGAGAATGCCATGGAGGAAAAGGTTGTCCACGTCGATGACCATGCAGAGAAAGAGAATGATGACAGTTGCAGGAGGAATACGAAGAGCCGAGGTAGTTAGAATCCTCAGGCGGCTAAGTAACCTAAAAACGGTTACAATCAAGAAGAGACCGAATATATAATGAGAAAAGAAAACTTGTAGATGGTTGTTCAAAAAGAACTGAAGTTGTGAAGGCTAGTCAGAATGGTAGACAAATCCTAGGCGAGCTTAATGGTCCGGCTAGAGAACTTGTAGGAGAGAGAGATAGAAGGAGAAGGTGCATGACTGACTGTATTCAGTCATGAAGAGTAAGATACAGTGAAGAGTGAGACATTTTAGTGGGTAGGAAACCTAAGAGAGAGGGAGTATAGAAATCCTTCTAGTTAGGGTCTGTGAGTAACCCTAAGGGACTCAAGTGTGAGTCTAGAGGATCCTAAAGTGAATAGGGTCCAAGGTAAGATTCCTAGAAGAGAGTAGGAATCTAGGAGAGAAAGGTGACCTCCCCATCATATTGGTATCAGAGCTAAGTTAAAGATTTGGGTTTGAAATTCGTAAATGTTTCAAAGTACTGAGGAATCAGTAGGAGAATCAGCCATGGTGACAAATGTAGAGTTGGCTAAAGAGGTGAATGAGTAGAAGGAGAGAAATAGACTCCTTGAAGAAACTCTCGAGTTGATGAGAAAACAACTAGAGGATATTGTTGATAAAGTGACTGGAGAAGCAAAGAGTTCCAATAAAGGAAAAGTTGTTGCAGAGGAGGATGTTATACCAGAACCAGACCCTCCTATGCCAGAAGAACCATTCTTGAAGGCTATCAAGGCTCTATGTGGAAAGGCATTGGACGGAGTACCAGTCCTTGCTGGAAAAATGGATTCTAAACTGGTAATGGAATGGATTGAAGGAATGGAGAATCATTTTGATTGTGAAGGAGTGACTGAAGCACAGAAGGTGAAAGTTGCTAAGTCTAGATTGAGAGGAGCAGCCTTAACTTGGTGGAAATTCATCCAAGAAGAAAGAGAAAAAGAAGGCAAAAAGCCTATTGCAAATTGGTAGGATATGGTGTCAAAGATTGAGGAGAATTATCTCCCTGAAGACTATGAGATTCAGCTTCATAGAAAGAGGCAGAGTTTGAGACAGAAAGATTTGGATGTGGCTGCATATACTGAAGAATTTCAGAAACTATGTTTGAGATCAAGAGTGCAAGAAGAAGAAGCAGTAAAAGTTGCTCGGTATATGGGTGGTTTGAGAGAAAACATTCAAGAAGAGATAATTTTGTGGACACCAACTACAGTGCAAAAATGTTTTCAGTTGGCACTGAAGGTAGAAGAAAAGAATAAGAGAAGACAAGACTCTAACCCTAAGAATAGAGGCAGAGGCAGAGGATTTCACAGAGGTGGA